>MWSQ01005581.1:0-12536 GCA_002116395.1 Ramularia endophylla | reverse complement strand
GGCGGTGCTATAGTAGTAGTAGGTAGGGACATTAAAGAAGAAGAAGAAGAGAAAAGAGTAGGGAGAAGATAAAGCTACTTATCCTACTAACTCGTATTGTTAGAAAACCTTACCTAATTTGTACGCTACTAGGGGAAAAAAAGGGTAATAGGCCTACTTTGTCCGCTAGGATTATAAGCATAGTTACTTTACTTTAAGGTTCTCGTCGCTAGTAATAGCGAAGTAGGTCTATACTATAGATACGACGACTAGTAATGTAAGGCATAGTTAAAGGTGTAGCATTGTCTAATCACGTACATCTTAGACACCCTACCTAGAGGCATCTACGAATATCATTCGCTACTTAGGTCGTGTTGCTTAATCGATACTACTTTATTATAGGCTAAGCTACCTATCATCGCTAGTATAATCTATCCGTCTATTACTAGTCAAGCTTAGCGTCGTCCTCGATGATAGTATTCTCATCTAAGTCGTCTTCTCTAAAGGGATCTTCCTTATTATTACTATCTCTAGTAATTATAGTAGCAATCGTATCGTCTACTATACCTTTAATTCCTAGCTTACTACTCTTACGCTTATCTAGCGCGGAAGCTACGCTAACTACGCCTCTAGTATATAGAGCATTAGCACTGTTTAGATCCTAAACCTTCTATACTAATCTAGCTATACTAATCTGTTAGATATTCTTCGACAACGCTCTACCTCTACCTAGCTACTTCTTAGATAGACCGTTATCGTAGAGCTTAAACGTAAGACTAGTAATATCTATAGTCGTATCTTTAATAGTATATAATATACTAATAGTACGGCTTATGCCCGTAGTTATTATACGTCTTAGAATCCGACTAGCCTTACGACAAAGAGCCTTCTACCGGAATGTATAGGTAGTTATATAAGTAGAGTTCTTATAGCGTTTGATATCCTCTAAGTATTCAAGGTTATATAGCTTAAGTAACTCGTCTAAGGATAGGAACTTACCCTCTTTTCTAGAAGGATTGATTATACACGAACCTAGGATGGCTCGCTATAGGATTAGATCCGAGGCCTAGCTAAGTAGCTAGCGTAGGTAGATCATCTCCTTAGCGTAGTTGCTCTACCTAGTACCGATAAAGTAGATGATTAGAAGGTTAATAGCCCTCTAGAGATGTCTAACGTCGCTACGTCGAATGGTACGCTTTAAAGTCAAAAACAATTCGATCTCCTTTAGTATACGACACATTATAATGTATACGTTGTTATCCTATAGTAGCTCCTCGGTAGGAGTAGCAATTAGAGCATTGCTCGGTCTAGCAACTAGAGCGGTTAATAGAGATGCTATAGCCTTCTTCTTACGTCGCTACTCTCTAGCGGATAGAGATAGAACCTTCTCGTATATAGCCTTAATTAGACTAAGGTACTAGACATTGGTAATAAGCTTAATAGCGTTTCGGATAGCCTTAAGTCTCTCGGTTATACTAGGAACAAATACTAGAAGTCCCTACTCGATTATCTCCTATATAAAGACTATAAAGATCCTCGCCTTAAAGCTCCGGTTAGCGATAGTCTAGATTAGATAGAACTTAGGCTTCTAGTTAGAGACTCCTCTTAGTAACTAGAACTTAACATCGCTTAAGATCGAATAGTCTAGACGCTCGCCTTCCTCGTTACTAGCTTAATAGGTACGTAGTAGTATAAAGAGGTAGTTTATTAAGGTATAGAACATAGCTAGGATAGCGAGCATCTACTTACGCTTATCGTACGCCTTCTCGTTCTTAATACACTCGCCTTTAATAGTACGCGTACGAGCGATAGTTATTTAGTCGCCCTAAACGAGAACAATCTAATCCTTAAACTTACTCTCTTCCGCTTTAAGAAACTTGTTAAAGATGTTATCGTAGATAGCATAAGTGCCCTTAATAGAGACCTCGTCGTGCTTAGAGACTAGCAAAGAGAGAACTTTAGCTAGCTAGATATCCTCTAGAGGCGTCTTACTTATACTCGGCTACTTAGGACGACGGACTAAGTCTACTTCGTCTAGATCTATTATATTATCTTCGACGCGAAAGAGAGCCTATACTAGCTAAGGACCGAGCATATATACGACAGCCTAGTTAATGTGCTACATAGATATCTACTCGGTAATACCCTTATTATCCTCGATGTCATCGACAATGTCCTCTACTCTAAGAGGTATAGAGTAATCTAGTATATCCTAGGTAAGACGCTACTTAGTCGCTAGATAGACTACGATATACGACATAGTTATGTTCTCCTACCTATTAATTTCGCCGATAATCTAATTACGGAACATCCTCTACCTATTGAAATTGTCGTATATAACATAGTAGTCCTAGCGCTTAAACATGTCGATAGCGGCTTAGACCTAGCGATCTACGATGTCCTTTATAGTCTTTAGGATAGTGCTATTAGAAGCATAGAGTCCTATATTGTTAATTACGTTAATCGTCGTATCGGTTATACTACTAGACTTAAGAAACATACTAAAAGACTTCTAGAACTAGCTAGATAGCCGGAGTGTATTAGAGTAGGACATAATCGTAGTAATTATAGTAATACGCTTCCGTATAATATCGCGCTCGTTAGTAAATATATACTCGGCTATATTCGAACGCTAGTTCGGTAGTAACTCGTCCTTAAGGAGAGAGTACCATTCTAATAGAAATGTTAGCGTCAAATTAGAGAGTTATTATTACTAACATACCTAGCGTAAAGGTACGAATCATAGCATCTATCCTATTAAGTAGCATCTCCTTTAAGCTCTCGGTCGTATTATACTCCTAAAAGTACGCCTTTCCGATTAACGAAAGCAACTCCTTTCGTAAAGTCCGGGCACTTAGAAACTTCTCCTTCGGTAAAGTACTAACAATTATCTTAATACGGCTACGGTAGTTTTACGTACTAGGAGTACTATAGAACATCTTTACTATACGTAGTATAGACATACGACTCTCCTTTATGTCCTATATAATCCGCTCGAATTAAGAGAATATAGCCCTCTCGTGTCTACTTATTCCGGTGCTAGCTATCTCCTAATCTTCGCTATCGTCGTCCTCCTCTTCGCTATCGTCGTCCTCCTCTTCGATCTTATACGTAGGATTAGCTTACGTATTATCCTCGTCGACGTCCTCGTAATCGCTATCTCGACTAGCATCGCGGCGGAGATCCGCGAGCTGTTCTTCGGTCGCCTTATTAAGTAAGCTTAAGTCGGAAACTAGGTTGTTCGCGGCTATAGCGGCGTCGTACGTCGGGTAGTTATATAGTATACGGTATATAGCGTATAAGATGTATCGATAAAGAGATAAGAGAGATATTACGCGCGAAACACTATTTAGGTCGAGATGGCAACTAAAAGTTAGAGCTAGCAAACAATTCTAAAAGAGGTAAGGCGTACGTAAAGGAGAAATAATTAGCTTCTTTAGCGAGTATAGTCCTACACTTATTACTTAGTAGCTCGGAAGACATCCATTTTTACTTACTAGAAGCGACTAGACCTTCTTTTTACGCTACTAGCCTACTTTAGACGCCTCTAAGGACATATATTCCTACATCTCCGACCTACTTTATACGCCGCTAGCCTACTTTATGCGCCGCCGAGGATATACTTTCTTTAGTTTAGTAAGGCTTATATTCGGCTATCTATAGTAAGTATAGCTTCTTCTACTTCTTCCGCTACGATAAGAACTATCTACATTACCGAGACGCCTATCTATACGGGTGTATAGAATAAGGACGTCATCTAGCGTATAGGTCGAGGTTAGCGAGTAATACTCTCTCCCTCTATCGAACATAAAGACATCCTCTAACGCTTCGGTCGAGGCTAACGTACTATAGTACTAACCTACTCTACCTTATTAAGCTATCCATTTCCCTCTATAGTCGTAGAGACTCCGAACTAGCTACTAAACTAGCCCTTAGCCTTCGTTAACAACTCCCGTATCGTAGGTAATACGCCCTACTACTTTCCGGCTTAAGGAGCTTAAGTTTAAGAATCCTCCTACTACTAGGTAAGATAAGCCTCGTCGATTCCGATGCTATAGAGGGAATCTTCTCTAAGAGTCGCTAATGCTCCGGTCTATACCGTATCGTTACGTCTAACTCTAGTAAAGCCGTCGTATACTATAGTCCGGGCTATGTACCGGGCAAAGCTTAGTTCGAGGTCTTTATCTATCGCGGTAGTGTTATAGTCCGGCGGCAAATCTATATTAGTATCTAGACGGTGTTTAGTTTAGTTCTAAGATAGAGATTAGGACTAGAAGTAACACTACTTAGCGTATGAAATACATAGTAACGGCTTACTATACCTTTGTTTCCTCTATAAACTAGCTTCTTCGTCTGCTTGCTAGCCGTTCTCTTACTATCTTTAATAGAACTGTCTTTAATAGAACTGTCTTTACTAGAGCTGTCTACTTCTACGGTAAACATAGGTATAAACACCGAACAAATCTCTCGATGTAACGAACTACCGACCGGCGTAATGCTATACCGAACAAACCGCGGTATATTAGTATATTACGGCGAGTTACCGTTAAGTATACTATAGGTATCCGAATTCTGAAACTTTAGCTAAGTAGGCTTCCGAATCACTCGAATATACTATAACGTAACGTTAGATTTCTCTAAAACTTATAGGCTAGACTCTTATTACCTTTATCTCGGGCCTCTAATTTGTTTTAAAAAAATCTAACGTATAGTACAGAAGTTGGTTTTTAGTAGTAAGAAATTATATTCGGATTCAGTTAATCTAACTATAACATTAACCTTACGTATATATACTACTTATATAGTTAAACTCGCATTGTCGTCCTCTATAACATCTAGCTTTAAAAACCGTATATATACCGTGTTTTAAAGGAGTTAGTGTTTTAGTACTACGGGTTTTAGCTTTTAGCCCGGTTAGCTAGTAGACCCTCTAACGAGGAAGAAAAGCTATAGCCTTAGGCACTAAATATTAGTAAGGCTATATTTCTTCCTTACTTAGAGGGTCTACATTTAGAGGTAGTAGATACTATATAATGTCCTTACTTAAGATCTCGGCTAGACGTTCGTAGCACCTATCGCCGAATTACGAGCATATAGCTATTTAATAGTCGTACTTAACTACGACGTTACGCGTAGCTCTAAGTTCTAGGCACGAGGGATAGTTAGATAGCTTATTAGATATAAGGGCTCCTTCTATCGCGTTTAGCTTCTATCCGAATATAAAGTAGTCCGAACTAGTAACGTTTAGTTTATAGAAACTAGTAAGATAGTTCCGTTTATAGGATCTATTAAGGAAATCGATAATAGTAGTAATAAAGACTCTATTTACTTTACGCCTTACTTTATCGATCCTAACGACCTTAAAGTTACGGCTCCTAGGGGTACGGAAGTAAAGATCGTTACTACGGACTATATTAATAAGAATACTAATAAGCTTAATAAGTCCTTCTATATAGCGCCGAGAAGCCTAGTAGAATTACCTATTAATCTTAATACCGAGATAATTAACAACTTCCTTAAAGATAAAGACATGCCTATAGCCGGCTAATCAACTCTAACTCGGACTCCTCCGCGGACACTAGCTCTACTAATAATGCTACGTAAAGCTATACTAGCTCTAGACCTTATAGCTATAATCCCTATAGTACTACTTCGCCCTATATAACGACGTTTACTACTATTAGAAACCATCCCTACTAGATACGAACTAAACAAGCTTAGCTCGCTCGAATAGCTAATCGACGAGGATCTCCCTCGCGCTACTCGGTCGCGGAAGCTACTAGCGTAGTTATAATAAGCGTTAGTAGAAGAAGCCGAGCTTCTTAAAGACTACGATCTAACTAAACCGTAATTCTATAGAGCTTTACGAATCGAGTACTCTCGCGATATCGGTAGTCTACTATATAACGCTATCCGAGCGTTCGTTACTATAGTTACGGCGGATAAACTAGCCGATATAATCATTCCTTAGTCCTATAACGAAGCGATAGCATCTCTATAAGCTCGTTAATAGAAGGTAGCCTACGACCGCGAGGTTATAACGTATAAAAAGAACGTTACTTAGCGTACGGTACTAAGAACTCTTATTAGCGGTAGTTATAAGGTTATTCGTAGACGCTAGGTATTTACTATTAAGCTAGACGCTAACGGTAACATTAGCCGTTTTAAGGCTCGCTAGGTTGTTCGCGGTTTTACTTAGAGAGAGGGTATTAACTATACGGACACCTACGCTACTATCGTAAAACCGATATTACTAAGAGCGCTATTCGTAATATATATAGAGCGAGACCTAGAATGTTACTAATACGACCTAATCGTAGTATTCCTTAACGCTTTAATAGACGGACACATTATCTATGTCGAATAGCCTTACGGATACGGTAAGCTAGGTATAGTATGTCTATTACTAAAGGCATTATACGGCTTAAAGTAAGTACTACTACTCTAGTACGAGGAATTTACTAAGTTTATAGACACTTACGGCTATAAGCCCTTCTAGAGTAATACCTATGTATTTAAGAACACTAAGGGTACGATTATCGTTATCTACGTTAATGACCTACTTATCTTTACTAAACTACTAGTATTAATTAAAGTAGCTATAACTCTAATCGGAAATGAGTTCGAGATACGCTCCCTTAGAGAACTATATTACTACCTAGGCATACGAGTTATAAGGGACCGTCTAAACCGTCGCCTTATAGTTATATAAGATAGCTATCTTAATAAGGTCGCTACTAAGTTTAAGGATCTCCTTTATATCTACCCTTCGTATTAACGCTCTACGCCTCTTAGAAAGACGGACGCCTCGAAACTTCGTAAATCTAAAGACTACTACGCTCTACCGAAGTAAAAGGAACTCTTCTAGACTCTCGTCGGTACTACCCTATAGCCGGCTATAATAACGCGGCTAGACTACTACTATAAAGTTAGCCTACTCTATCGCTTCCTTAAAGAGCTAACTCCTTAGTACGTCGACGCTATACTCTAGGTTCTTACGTACCTAATTAGTACTAAGAATACTAGTATACTATTCTAAGGGACGGCTAACGGTAGTAGAGAGCTCGGATTCTACGTATATACGGACGTATCTTAGGGAGATAATGTCGATACTCGGAAATCTACCGGTAGAATACTATTTAAACTAGCCGGCGCTCTATTATTCTATAAGTTAGGTCGTTAGAGTGTTATCGCTCTCTTATTAACGGAGGCTAAATATATTTAGCTTACTCTAGTTACGAAGGAAGCTAACTACTTAAGTTAACTCTTAAGAGACTACGAATACGAAGGTAAAATCTAGCCTATTACTATCTACGAAGATAATTAACCTACGATTAATATTACTAAACGCTCGAGTAGCTTAAACGACGGCCGTACGAAGTATATCGACCTACGCTTCCGCTATATTTAATAAGAGTTAACTACTAGTAACGTCGAGGTTAAATAGATTAGTATATAGTAATAAGCCGCTAATAGACTTACTAAGGCGCTCGATAAGGTTAAATATACTAAATACGTTAAGTAACTCGGGCTTATAGACTATAGCGAGGCTATTACGGCTTAGGTTATAGCTTAAGGCCTTCTTATAGGTAGCGATAAGCCGATCTATTAAGTAGCTTTACTTTACTTTACTTAATACCCTCGGCGGCGACCGCTTTAAACGACCGTAGCGGCGTCTACTTCTACCGTCTACTTTATTTCATCTCGACGATGCTTAGTAAGCATTGTGAGGAATTCTCTGCGCTCTCATTAGCTAACAGCTTGAGCCTAAAGACCCTCTTAATCGACTTATCTCGCATAGTACGAGTCGTTTGCGCAAGTCTCAGAACTGCGCCCGCGGGCTCAGTACTGCCGCTTCAATTTCTCTCTTCAAGCTGAAGCTTGACCGTTACATTACTACAACTACCGCTGCTGAAGACACGACTATTGGTGGATGGCGTTCACATGGTACAAGCGAACAAGCATGATCGGTTGTGTGAGGTCTACACATACGTAAGGCCGTCATTCACCAACCTAGGGGTGAGTTGATGTTGGTTGGATCCTGAGGCATCATGCTTAGTCAGGGAACTTTCGTTCCATCTCATGTTTGACATCCTACGTACTTTCATCTATTAGACATGTATCTATCGACGTATTGAGTCATACATTCAGTGGCGCTTTTCCGGGGGCCCAGTGCGGTCAAGTTGAGGATCATCCGAGAAGTACTCTTCTCATCGAAGATGTGAACATACTCTCAAGGACGCTCTCTCAATAAAGATATCGTCTTTGGGGGAACTAGAAACCTTTGGACTGGCTTAGTAGCCCGTCAATAGGCTGAAGTACCTAAACGGTCGTCTGACTTCACTGAAGTATCTTCATCTTGGCCGCTCTGACTGCCTCAGTGACGTTAGCACGAAGGAGTGGCTCTACGATTGGCGCAGGCTCGATCGATGCTGTCTCGCCCGTGAGCCAACGCTTGGCTGAGTGGTACCAGCAGATGGCCATATTCCCTTTACAACCCTGAGGCCATCCCGTCGTGACATGACGATAGTAATCTTCCTCTTGCTTGCAGATTAGGCCCTCCTTACAATCATCATTCTCGATGTTATGGTGCTTCATATCTGGAACTAATTAGCAAGATTGCCAAAGCGAGATGTATTGGCAGCGTAGTGAGGGAGTCACAACGAAGTCCTGCGTATGTTTGACTTACCAGGCATGTACTTTCTATGGCAAGGCTTGTTTTTGATTATCTGTGCGTCGCCATTATCTGGGTGCCATGTGCAGCCTTCAAGCTCCGCAAGTTCGTGACCAGAGTATTGACTTGCTTCGGCGATCCGCTTGCGGTCCCACTCCTGGGCTGAGGTGTATTTCATCCCATTCTCGGCTGCCGGATAATCGACATGGTCGAAACAGTAGGTAGGATTACGACGCTTACTAGAGCCATCCTCGACTTCAGGTCGGTAATTTTCGTACCAATCTCTTGAGCATTCTTTGGGGATCCAAACGGGACAGGGTGACTTGGCGTATCTATACAGAGGACGGTCGATAATTAGCGATATGTTGCCTTGTGGACGAAGAGCTGCAGTTCTTACTGTGTGAGGGTCCAGCCACGGCGATCTAGATCGGCCAAGTCGTACGTATCGCAGCCCTGAGGTGGTGGTCCAGCAGGTGCAGGGTATCCTGCATCGAGCAATTTCGGGTACTCGTCATCCCATTGGTAGGGTCTGTTGTTGACATCAAAGCCCCAATGGAGTTCACCCCCAGGATTCTTCGGATGGTGGTCTGAAAAATGTTAACAATCATTCATTCACGAATGGAGAGGGTCGCTTACCCTGTAGGCTCATGAAGAAGTTTACAAGTTCAGACACGATGGCAAATATGGCGACTCCAGCGACGAGAAAAGGTGCCGCGAGTGGCATGATCGCGGCCGCACTCAGCGTACTCAGTGCCGCACCCTCTACTCCAACCTCGGCTGCTGTCACTGCTGCGGTGATACCTTCTGCGGCAGCAGCAGCACCAGCCTCCATAGTACCTTCTGCCAGAGCGGTCGCTCCTTCAGCGGCTCCTTCGGCTGCGCCAATGCTCGCATCTATCGCGCCGTCAGCAGCCGGAATCGCAGCATCGAGAGAGGGCTCGAAGACGCTGTTTGCAGCCGCTAGCTGTTCATTGGCCTCTTCTGCAGCAATCTCGCCCGCAGCGTCCACAAAACCATCTTCGTCATTGGCACCATCAACCCACGGCCTATCCAAATCGTTCTCCGCCGGCTCTTCAGGTCCAGTTCCAGGTTCTTTGCCATCCTTTCGCGGCCATTCCGGAACGACAGGTCGGTGTTCTGGAGTGTTCCACGGTTCTTGCGATTCGTTAATAGGTGCGTCGCGTGAAGCATCCGTCACGTCAGACCAATCATCTTCGTTGGACGATGGGTCCGGTGCGTCTGCATCGTACCTATTTCTCATATTCTCATCTGTCAATTTCATGTCACCCCCTGTGCAAAGAAATAATGTTAGCATTCGCGTCATCACCATCGCCAAAAAGAGACAACGAGATCGTCCTGCTGAGGAATACGTCTGGGCTACTACCTATTCAGAGCTGTCGATATGAGAACTTTGCAGTTCGAGCACTCTATTGTCTGGGCATCTCTGCCATTCGGCCAGCGACTGTGCAGGTCCACAGGCTTCTGGTGGCTTGAAAGACATCGTCTCCATCGAGAGAGCGTACTCAAGATGATCGACTTGACTTTGAGAGAGGAATGTCTCATTGGAAAATCATCATATCAACAGCCCTGCTGCTGCTAGGTTTTGAAGTCATTGCTAACTTACCTTTCGCTTGCATATATTTCCGGGGTCCCGCGAGCGCAACGACAGCACCGCCAATACCACCAACAACAGCTGGAGGAATAATGTCCGCAGGCTTCGCCCTCTTCACCGCTGCATGATTGCCGTCGCGAGAGTGTCTCACGGCAACGGCTTGTACGCTCGGTAGCAGGGAGGATGTAATTGAGATTGAGCTTGCGGTGGAGGAGGTCATTGCATCCACATCCAAGGCCGTGGTCTGGGGACGGACTTCCCTTGGCATGACAGTTGGAGCAGGGGAGTCCGCAGTAACATACTTGATACTAGCCGTCATGGTCTCTCCATTCTCTACAACGACTGTAGATTGAGGTGGGAAAGGCAAGGGCGGGTCTACAGTCTGTTCCGGGTCTGGAACTCCCTGAAATTTCTTGTAGACCCGAGGTGGAAGTCTCTTATTTCGCTTTGGCGTTAAACCCATCCATTCCGCTTCTTGGGCGGTGATATTTGCGATACGCCAACTCTCGTCGTGGATAAATCCAGTTTCATCCGCGCGCCAGATCTTGCCTTTGGCGGTGCCGAAATCTTGGATCAACAAGTCTGGTTGAGAAGGTACATGTAGTCAGTACTAGATCAATCAGGTTGCATTATAGCATCACCGAGGCTTGACACCACACAGGGTCGGATATTCCATCTCATCATATTGCTTCTCTCAGAGGTAGTACGTACTGGGATGGCTATAGAGAAGCTGCCGAATGCCGCGGCTGTGGTAGGGACCTCTATCGAGCGTAAGATCGGCAGCCCATTGTGCGTAGTGGTCATCATCGTGGTACTTTGACTCGTAGAGCTCGTTAAATTTACTCAATGCGCGTTCGTGGGCAGCTCGCTTCTCGTTGTCTCGCTTTCCCAAATTGTTGCGACTACGGAGATGATCGTGGCCCAAAATGTGGAAAAGATAGTCCCCGGCTTCATCAAATTCGAGAGGTCCGTTCGTGCCGACAGATTGGTATGAGGTAGTAGCAGGATCTCTGCGGACTGTTGAACTGAGATGGTGAGCCGGCTCGACAACGAGCGGACTAGCAGAGGCGGTGCTGATCAGAGAGGTGACCAAGCCCAGGAAGACAATCGCATAGCGCATCGTCGCGGTGCGTCTCGGTAGTCGGTTTTGATGGTAGTCAAGGGATGTAGGCCCGGAATGTTGTGTAGAAAGAATACAGCGAGAAAGGCCATGAAGTTTAAAAAGGAGGCTTTTCTACCATGTCGCATTCATCCCGCCGTTCCGATGTCTTAGGAACTTTTTGGAAAAGTCAATACGCTGTTCCAGACATGCTGGGCACCGTAGAGCCACTCGAAGTGATTAAGAGAGTGCCATAAAAGACTCTGGCTTGTCTGGTTGCTTTAAGCATGAGTGACCATGCGTGAAAGGCATGGAGATTGATCTTGCTCTGGGGGAGTGGAAGAGGGGCATGAGACGTTGTGACATGGCGCATTGATGTTCTCCTTTGGCAGTTGATGGCTTGATGTCCTTTTGCATGGTCTTTGATATTGATATGGCAAGGCACGTCGAACGTCGGAGGAAAATGGTGGAAGGCGCACTAGAAGTCCTGCCTACGTAATGCACGCTTTACGTAATGTACATCAAACTCCTTCGTCACCAACACTCTTCAACAATTAATTACTACACAACCAGCGTACTATATTACACGTTTAATAGCTCAAATTGCTCACAATAATTAGCTCTTTAATCCCTAAGTAGTACGAAGTTTTTAACGAAGTATAAGGCGTAGGGCTAGCTAGGTTTATAAAACAGCCGGAAATCTACCCTCCGGTATTTTGAGCCTTATAATTAAGGACTTTTAAGTACTTACAACTTGACGGTTTGTAGGCTTTCTCTTTAGCTTCCGTGTAGAAGCCTAGAGAGTATTTTGTAGCTGTTTCTATATAGCCTTGTCCTCTAACTCCTTCTCCTTTTTAGCCTTTTTTAAAGTAGCCTTTTGCTTCCTATCTTTACGAGCTTACTATACTTAATCTTGCTTTAACTGCTTTATAACCTTCGCATTCTAAGCTTTAACGTGTTTGTTATACTTATCCTTAACTTTAGCTTGTTCCTTTACTTCTAAAGTAGCTATACTAGCCTTAATTTTAGAAGGAGAGTAAAATTTACTAGGTTGATCCTTAGGGATATTAAACAGCGCTTTGCTACGTTGCCGCTTCTTCTTTTTATACATAAAGGTATGTTTTAAGCTAAGGTTCTTAGCCTTAAGTAGTTAATAGCGTGTCTAGAAGTCC
>MWSQ01005571.1:0-19613 GCA_002116395.1 Ramularia endophylla | reverse complement strand
CCCGCCGGCCTCGCTGGCGGGGCCCCCGTATTCTTGCAGTAAGGAATTTGTCTATATACGCAGGCAGGACAGAATCTACGCGCAGAAACTGCTGGGGTGCGGCGTTCACTGGGGTGCGGAGAAGACACTTGCCTCTCCTTCCTTTCACACTGCATCCTTTGCTCTTTCGCGGACACTGCCACGCCAGCTGAAGCTCGAAATGGTGCTTCCCAGCGTCAGTCATTCAAGCTTATTGAAGAATGATCTAAAGCGAGAGCCGTTGCGAGAGTTTCGAAAGGCCGCGCAGAGTTCAGAATGCAAACCGTACACGGTGTACACGGAAGGCTCCTTCGGAACTCTTCGACTAACATGCTCGAAGAGTGGATGCCGTCTACGAAGCATGTTGGTCAAAGTCATCTGACGAAGGGAGTCTAAAGCTTTCCGTATGCAGTATCGAGTTTGTTGTCCCCCACAACTCCTTGCAGGTTGTACGATACCGGATTTGCAATCAAAAGATGCGGAATCTCACGCGATCCTTGGAAGCGCTTGGTAAGTGAGCTGACAGGGATCTCACATCCGCAAGATATAAAGTAGACGGTGTCTCCCTCACTTCAGATACTCAGCACTCAAGCAACATCAGCATCACTCCCCACACCAGCAGGCCCAAGATCAACAACGCAACAACAAGTCCGATATCTACATCATGGCACCTCAAATCAAGCTCTACTTCGCGCCGGGCGCCTGCTCGATGGCCTCACACCTCATCCTCGAGGACAGTGGCCTCCAATTCGAAGCCATCCAGGTCCAGAGGGACCCAGAATCCATGGCCGAATACCGCAAGAACGTGAACCCCAAAGGGCAGGTCCCTGCCTTGGCCATCGACGGCGAAATCATCACCGAGGCGCCCGCCATCCTAACGGCCATCTCACAGCTGGTCCCAGAGAAGCACTACACCGGCAAGACACCCCTCGAGACCGTTCGCTTCTACGAGTGGATGAACTACCTCTCCGGCACAATCCACGGCAAAGCTTTCGGAGGACTCTTCAGGCCTTCCAACTCATCCGATGAAGCGTCTGCTGAGGCCGGAATCAAGGCAAAAGCTCAGGCGAACGTCCTTGCTGGTTTCAAGAACATCGAGGAGAAGCTTGCCGCGCTCGGTGGGCCAAAGTACGCTCTGGGAGATAGCCTCACCGGTGTTGATGCGTACCTCATTGTCTTCATATTCTGGGCTAAGAAGTTCAGCTTCGACCTCAGCCCATTCCCACACTACACCAAACTGTTCGAGGGTGTCTCGCAATTACCCGCTTTCAAGGCTATGAGTGCCGCCCAGGGATTTTAATGGCGGAAGCTCTCGGCTATTATGGTTGCATGCCCTGCGAAAAGTGGCCAAAGAGAGAAACGTTTGCAATGACTGACCTTGTGCTTAAATCGAGACAATCAACGAAGTTATGCTCACGTCCTTTGCACGTCTGAGCTGAGCTTTCCAATTTACATATATGCAAGGTTTGTGACACCGCATTTACCAATCACAGGTGTCAAATATACCCCGGGTAAGCCTCCAAATCCAGCATCAAGCATACAATGCTCGGGTGCAACTGTAGCATTATACCAAGTGGCAGGATGTCTGTAACTCATCAGACATCATCCTTCTTGAACATTAAGACGATATCGAGACACGAATGAGAGCAATAAGCGCCGCGTGGGCATCCACCACGATATCAGGCTGAGACCGCTGCATGAGTTGCCTGACACTCCAGGGTGGCGGTTTCGATCTGGAAATGAGGCTGTCATGCTCCGCGAGTTGCAATTCTGCAGACTTTCCCTGAAAGTCGTCTCGATCGCCGGATCTCCTCTTGGAGTAATCGCAGCTTGAGAACTTCAGAACGCTCGAGCGTGTCAAGATCGCTGTGGTCTCGCTGCATCAGGTTACAGCATATGATCCCACACAGCGAACAGCGAGGCTGTGAACACTCTAAAAATCTACAGCCTTCTGTTATCGCGAGTACCGCTGTGGTGTAAACCTGAAAGCCGCCACGGCTGTGCTGACGTGAGTCGCAGACTTCACGATGCTGCCTAACTGCCTATATAGAGGTGGAGATGGACTCACAGCACACCTTTCGCGCCTGCTCTCTTACATCTCTCTACACGATGTATCAGACTCCCTGGCAGCGCTGAGAACATGTCTTCCATGCACAAGCTCGACGAGAATACAGCTTATGATCCACTTTATGATCAGAACCAATGTCAGGTACGTCACGACACTTGATATCGCGTTGTTCTAGCCCTCTGACTTTGCATAGGCAGATGGAGAGTCCCGCAAAGGTGTCTTTAGCTTTCTAGCAAGCAACATCACGGTCCCACTGGCATTGTTTATTGGCACAGGAGGCGCTCTGTCCTGCTTTTGCTTCACCTATTGGCTCAGTGAGCAGAGATTTGACTGTCCTAGCTGGGCTCTAGATTGTTCCGTATCTTCTCTCGTCACGACCTTCCGCAACAATCTTGGATTGGTCCAAGGTATCACTTCGACGATTTACGGCATTTGCATGACATGCATGGCATATGCAACTTACCAGCTGGCTGAGACGACGATCTGGCCTATTTTGACACAGAGGGCCTTTGATTTGAAAAGCATTGATCGTTATTTGTCTACGGTCCGTGGGTCGATTGCTTCAGCGCCTTTGGCACTGCTCCATTCACGAGGATTCAATCAACTTGCCGTCTTGGTAGCAGTCATAATCATTTCACTCCTGCTGAAGGCCGACGCGACCATCGTGGGTTATGCTTTCAACATTGGCACGGTGTCGACTATGCTGAAAAGCAGCCAAAGAACCCAGGGAGGCATTGGCCTGGGGTTCTATCAGGCGAATCCACCTACTAGCCTGCCCGGAGCCGTCACCGTCGCAATCACCAATTACCAGACCTGGGCATATAACCAAGTAGCGGAGCCGATGTGGCAGCAGAGACATTTCATTATAGACAGAAGGACGTTGCTTACACTTGGCAATCTCACGGCCAGGGCGGTCCAGGCGGATATTAAGCAAAACTGCTCAGCATGGCCCATTGATCTGTCTGGCGAATTGGAAGAAGTGGAAGGTGACAAGCAATGGAAAGTCGTGACGAATCTTGATTCAAATCCTTCTGTTATGCTACGGCTACAGCCAGAGCTTACAGTATGGGTGGACCATCTAAGCAGGACGGGTGATGCCTCTGCTACAACAAGACTCATCTTTGCTGCGATAAACGGAGACATCGAAGACGGGTACGTCAATGTCCCCCCATCCGAGTCGGACATGTATACGAACGGCACTCGAGCGATTACAGCGCTCGCATGCGATGTCGATGTTCAGCTCGTCGACAGCTCCATGTGCACATGGCCAATACCTGCTCAGTGCCCGTCTTGGAACCAAGATCAGCCACTGAGCGACTTGGAACATCTCGGATCCCCTTTTGGAGCAGGGCCAACAGGACATTGGCGAACTGCTGTGTGGCTGGGTGCGATGGCCTCAATTGTGGGAATTAGTGTTTCAGGCGCACAGCCATTGTTCGAGGCAAGTCCTGTCATACCAACCCAGGAGAATGTCACACTTCCAATTCCATGGACCAGCAGCGATGTCGGACCTGGAACGTATCCTACTTACAATTGGACTCAAGCCCAATTGAATGCTTTCATCGACACCAGTGCCGGAGCTTTGGCAACTGCCATAACAGACCGATGGCAACAGGGCCCTATCACCATTCAATCTGCTGTACTGCTGGATCGCATGCAGACTTCGCGCTCATACTTACTCCTGTTACCAACTGCCATGACCCTCGCCAGTGTCGCAATCATGCTGATTCTGACAAAGACTATGCACCAATCTTGCAAAGTGGACGTCGTACGCCTCGGAAACACCACTGAAATGATTGACAGCACTCAGAACCGAAGTATGGCAGACGTCATGGAACAGGCGAGAAAGTCTTTGGACACTCGAAAAGCCTTGTCGGAAGTAGAAGTCCGCTACGGGTATCTCGCAGAAGGTGGTGTTGGTCTTGGGGAGAACGCCAAGGTGACTGCTCTTCGTGGAGGTGTTCCTAGCCTTCAGTAGTTGAAGATATCTCTGAGAATGAGAAGCTTCGTATAAGTCGATTCTCCTTCTCTTACTAATGTTCAACAAATCGTCTCCCCGTTCTTGCTTGGCGACGAAAGGGAGCTGAATCCGATAGAGCATGGTGTAGTTGGCCAATCAAATCATCGAGCGATGACTTTCCGCCAAGACCACCTTGATGGACGCCAGATCAGGCAGGACGTTGAGGAAGCTCATGCTCCGTATACATTTCAGCGAACGCATTCACTTACATCAACTCCCGGTCTCTACTTGTGCTTCAATTTCCCGAGACGGGAAAGCCGCAGATACCATGGCAGCTATCACAGCTTCCTGGGCCGAAGTTGCCACATCAGAACAACTCCAGCGATCGTCCCACAATGTCTGTGCCATTGGATCGTCGCTCTTCGTTTTTGGAGGAGAATTGAAGCCGCGTGAGCCGAGAGATAACGATCTCCATAAGGTAGAACTGAAGGGTTACAGTGTTGCAGGTCAGTCAGCCAAGGTCGTCGTGGAAAACTCCCCAGTCTGATGTTTGTCTGCCACAGGACCCGTCCAATCCTTCCAAGGAAACACCGAGTCGCCAGCTCCCAGAGTCGGAGCAGCTACAGCCAAGATTGGTCATGTCATGTACATGTTTTCTGGCCGTGGAGGTCCAGCTATGGCACCTGTTGATGAAAGTGGGGCTCTTTGGTCGCTGGACACGTCCACGAACGAGTGGAAGTTATTGCAGCCATCAACTCAAGCTATTCCAGAAGCCCGAAGTTTCCACGCACTGACATCAGACGGCAAAGGTATGCTGTATCTGCATGCTGGATGTCCAGAAAAAGGACGATTGGCAGATCTGTGGTCCTTCAACTTGTCATCAGCAACGTGGAAGCAACTCGCTACTGCACCTGGTCCTTCCCGAGGCGGAACGTCTATCGCTTTTGCGCAAGGCAAGCTCTACCGTATGAATGGATTCGATGGAGAGACCGAGCAAGGTGGTGCTCTTGATGTTTACGATCCGGAGACCGACAGCTGGGAGACGAAAACGTTCTCAGCAGATGGAAAGACTGGGCCTGGAGCACGGAGTGTGGCAGCTCTTGTACCTGTGAGCATCGAGCACAGGACTTCGCTTGTAACTTTGTTCGGCGAGAGCGATCCGAGCTCGCTGGGACACCAAGGAGCGGGCAAGATGCTCTCTGACATCTGGGCATATTCCATCGAAAAAGGTACTTGGTCTCCTGTATTGCCGAGGAGTGAGCATTTTCCTGATGCTCGCGGTTGGTTTGATGCCGACGTCGCATCGCTCGATGGTAAAGATAGCATTGCTGTGGCGGGTGGTCTTGGGGAGTCCAATGAGAGGCTCAATGATCTTTGGGTGCTTAGCTTTTGATAGATAGAACATACATATAGGAATACTGATGATCCATGAACTCCACTGATGTTCAACCACCAATGTTGCTCACCTTTCTCCATCTCGCTTGATTCGGCCGAGAAGTCTTATCTCGCCTATCTCATATGGCCGTTCAGAGGCTGTAGATCAGCAGTGACTGGCCAGCTATTCTGCATATATAGTCAGCATTATCAGAATAAAGTGGAAGTGGCAAACCAAGAATTCCGTCAGTATACAAAAGCCACAGGCATGGGTGCCAACAAATATGCCTCTCGGAACATTCCTAGAATCAGCCTGGCAGATTTTAACGGCCGAGTCGACGAGATCACAGCACAGCTCGTTCATGCAGCTGAGACGGACGGCTTCTTCTCCTTGACAGATACTGAGATCACGACTTCGGAAATCGATGCCATCTTTGGGACGTCAGCACAATTCTTCGCTCTCCCAGACGAGCTCAAAGCAACTGTGCCATTTACGACGAACAATGTTGGTTGGGAGAAGAGGGGACAAATCAGGCCGTCTGTACGCATGCTCCTGAATCATCAACCCCATCTGCTGTGCTGATTGTCTTGTTCACAGACAGGCGTCGCCGACCAAAAAGAAAGCTACCAGCTCCAATTCGGCACCAACATGGCCGACAAATGGATCTCTGAAGAAGCCTTGCCAGGTTTCAAGCACGACGCACAGCTCTTCATGCGCAAAGCTCAAAGTCTTTCGGAGAAGCTGATGCTGTGTTTTGCCCGAGGTCTAGGGTTCGCCGATGACTACTTTATCAATGCTCATGATACTAGTCGGCCGGACTGTCAGTCTGTATTGAGATTGCTTCATTACTTTCCTGTTGACTCGGCTGCACCATTACCAGCTGACTATTATCGAGCTGGAGCACATGCGGATTGGGATCTGATAACGTTGCTGTTCCAGAGGCCCGGGCAGAGTGGATTGGAGATTTGTCCTGGCAGGGAAGTCGTAACTGAGTTTGGGATGGGGGATACTTGGACTGCGGTGGATTTCGCTCCAGGTGATATCGTTTGTAGGTGGAGCCATAATCTTCACACAGGGCATACACTGATTCTTTTCCGTAGGTAACATCGGAGACTTGCTGATGTCCTGGTCCGACGACCGCTTCAAGTCTACTTTTCATCGTGTGAAGGCTCCCACAGATCCAGAAACTGACTACTTTGGTCCGAGATATTCAATCGCGTTCTTCAACCAGCCGTGCACGGACTGTGAGGTCCAGGGGCCGTTGAAGAAGTATCCCAAGGTTACTGGAGCGGAGTTCACGAAAGCTGCCATGGCGAGAAATTATCAGGAGTTGAAGGCGAAGCAGGCGGAGAATGGTGAGAAGCAGGGTCGTGATGCTGCGGTCGCTGTTGCTGCTGCAGCTTAGATGGCGGTATCGAGCCAACTAGATACACTCATCGAGCATACTTGCAGCAATGCGCGTAGGATGTATTGAAGTGGTGATTGCCGTGACTTTGAGAAGAAGAATCGTGTTCAGGACTCAGGAGGCGGGAGAAACCACTTTACGCGTAGAGCTCGTAGGACAAAGATGTTGGCCAATCCTGTCATCTTTTCTTCTTCAATTTGTCGACACAACGACACCTGGGCGAGAGTACATATACAACGAGGTTGTTTAGTAGACGACTGTCTGCTAGATCATTTTATAGATACCTTCTTGCGAAGCTGTAGGGAATCCTCCTGTGCATCGTGCCCTCCCCTGTCGTCCCATCATTTTCTTTGATCTGGCGCGTCCACGCGCTTCGTACGCGAGAAACAGATTTCCCAGCTTCCGATCTCTCCCTTCCCTCTTCCCTCTTTACACACCGACGACGATGAGGTAAATAGCCTCCACCTGATATCACGGCAACATCTAACACCAGTCCAGCTCTCCACTCCGACCCAACATGTCAGCAGCGAACCGAGGACGCAACGCAGCCGGCGGACGGAAGCGGGGCAGAGACGCGGAAGACGATGTTCCCTCGTCGTCTGCAGCGCCGCCATCGAGCCGTACGTGTCACTGCCTGTAGAGTTAGAGTATGGTCTCAATATCTAATGCGCATATCA
Source organism: Ramularia endophylla (assembly GCA_002116395.1). Lineage (NCBI taxonomy): Eukaryota > Fungi > Ascomycota > Dothideomycetes > Mycosphaerellales > Mycosphaerellaceae > Ramularia > Ramularia endophylla. The sequence goes on along the minus strand of MWSQ01005571.1, from coordinate 12,110 downwards.
GCACCTGCATCATCCCCACCAGTCTTCCCCGGCGGCGACGACATCGAAGAGGACGACAACATCGACCCTGAAGAAGACCTCATCCAGGACATTGACGATGCAGACGAGATGGCTGAAGACGATGCCGGCATCGATCTTTTTGGCGACAACTATGACCGCGATTACGACCGACAGGAAGAAGATGGGTACCGAGGCGCAGACATTGACGACGACGAAGACTACGAATCGCTGGACCCAGCTGCCAGGAGAGCGCTTGAGGCGCGTCTCAATCGTCGCGACAGAGAGCTGCAGCGAGAGCGCAACAGACCCCAAGCTTTCCTGCCTGATGATGAAGAGGATGTCATGGACCTCACTCGCCAGCCGCGCAGACGCCGGCATCGGTTTGATGAGGACCAGGACGATGTGGATATGCACGAGGATATTATGAATGAAGAGATCTCTGTTGAGGCGCTGGGAGAAGTGAAGGCTGCAAACTTGACAGACTGGGTTTCTCAACCTGCAGTGCATCGCTCGATTGCACGAGAGTTCAAGTCTTTCCTGACAGAATACACCGACTCCACAGGCACTTCTGTCTACGGCGTGCGCATCCGGACCCTGGGAGAAGTCAACGCAGAATCATTAGAAGTTGACTGGGCACATCTGGCAGAGTTCAAGCCTGTCTTGGGCTACTTCTTGACCAACGTTCCGTTCGAGATCCTCCCAATTTTCGACGCCGTGGCTCTGGAAGTCGCTCTTTACCACTACCCGGACTATGAGCGTATCCACCAAGAGCTGCATGTTCGTATCGCGGGTCTGCCCATTTCATACACTCTGCGCCAGCTGCGTCAGAGCCACCTAAACTGCCTCCTCAGAGTGAGCGGAGTCGTTACTCGCAGGACTGGAGTATTTCCTCAATTGAAGCATGTCAAGTTCGACTGCACCAAGTGTGGCGTTACACTCGGTCCCTTTCCTCAGGACAGCAACGCAGAAGTCAAGCTCTCCTATTGTCAGAATTGCCAATCCCGCGGACCTTTCACGCTCAACAGCGAGAAGACGGTGTATCGCAACTACCAAAAGCTCACTTTACAAGAGTCGCCCGGTACTGTTCCGGCAGGTCGTTTGCCACGAACTCGCGAGGTGATTCTTTTGTGGGATTTGATCGACTCCGCGAAGCCTGGCGAGGAAGTTGAGATCTCCGGAATCTACCGCAACAACTACGACGCACAACTCAATAACAAGAACGGCTTCCCTGTCTTCGCTACAATCCTCGAAGCTAACCATGTGGTCAAGTCACACGATCAGCTTGCTGGTTTCAGACTTACTGAGGAGGATGAGCGGAATATTCGCGCTCTGAGCAAAGACCCGAAGATTGTCGACAAGATTATCAGCTCGATCGCGCCGTCAATCTATGGACACACGGACATCAAGACTGCTGTTGCGTTGTCTTTGTTTGGCGGAGTATCGAAGATGGCACAGGGCAAGCACTCCATTCGTGGTGACATAAACATTCTCCTGCTGGGTGATCCGGGAACTGCCAAGTCTCAAGTTTTGAAGTACATCGAAAGCACCGCACACCGAGCCGTCTTCGCAACAGGTCAAGGTGCTTCCGCTGTTGGTCTTACAGCTAGTGTACGGAGGGATCCTCTTACCCAAGAGTGGACGCTCGAAGGTGGTGCGCTAGTGCTGGCTGACAAGGGTGTTTGTCTGATCGACGAATTCGACAAGATGAACGACCAGGACAGGACAAGTATCCACGAAGCTATGGAGCAGCAGACGATCTCCATTTCCAAGGCTGGAATTGTCACAACTCTGCAAGCTCGATGCGCTGTCATTGCAGCCGCCAATCCTATCGGTGGACGATACAATGCTACTGTTCCTTTCAGTCAGAACGTAGAGCTGACGGAACCAATTCTGTCTCGTTTCGACATCCTTGTCGTCGTTCGAGATACCGTCGATCCTGAAGAAGACGAGCGTCTTGCCAACTTCGTGGTCAACAGTCACGGTCGCGCGCACCCCGTCAACAGCTCTTCCCTTGGCTCGCAGACCCAGACCACAGCAGTTGGCGAGGAGAGCATGGATGTCGATGGCGAGGATCCCGCACCTGCTCCTGCTGGTCCCAAGACTGAGATTCCTCAGGAACTGTTGAGAAAGTACATTCTCTACGCAAGAGAACATTGTCGACCGAAGCTGTACCAAATTGACCAGGACAAGATTGCGAGACTTTTTGCTGATATGCGGAGGGAATCGCTGGCTACAGGGGCATACCCGATTACGGTGAGTTTTTCCCTTGGTAATACCTTGATTTGTAGCTGACATGTCCACAGGTCCGTCATCTGGAGTCCATCCTCCGTATCAGCGAATCTTTCGCCAAGATGCGTCTGAGCGAGTACTGCAGCTCGGTGGACATCGATCGAGCTATTGCTGTGACTATCGACAGTTTCGTTGGCAGTCAGAAGGTCTCGTGCAAGAAGGCTCTGGCGAGAGCATTCGCAAAGTACACGCTCAGCAGGCCTGGTGCTCCGAAGAACAGAAATCGTGGCGGGCGGAGTCAGGGCGTAAGTGCCGCTGCTTGAATAGAAATGTGTGCATGAAGAGATTGATGATGGCGCTTTGGTATTGGGACTGTTTGACTGGCGGGAAATGTGTCGGAGCAAGAGCATGGTGCATAGGGCGTACGCCGTTGATGACGAGGTCAGGTAGACCGCTACATTTCGAAGGATGTCTTGATCATCGCTTTCTGGCCCGTCTCATCACGTTGTGCTTGCTAAATCGCGTTCAGAAAAGTCCAGAGCAAGGCTACTACAGCTTCAAGCCCGCGGTGGAATCTTAGTCCACTCATCCTCCTTGAGATCCGCGAGGTTCAGCACCTTATAGCTGCCACCCATGCGTCCCTGCACGTCCTCCCAGTCCCTCCTGATTGCAGTCTCAGGTCTCCATCTCCAGACTTTCTGCATCTTCGGGTCCAGGACTCCTTCCATACATTCCGAGATATAGCCACCCACGACTGGAATATGCTTATACCCATGTCCACTTCCTCCAACACCCAGCGTCAGACTCGGATACTCTGGATGAGAGCAGATGATAAAGTCCCGATTCGGACTGTCTGCACACCAACAAATCCTCGCGAAACTAAAAGGTCGATCCGCCAAATGAGGCATCGTCTCGCGCAGAAAGAGACGAACACCCTCTTCTGAACGCAGCGGAATCTGGTGCTTGGAGAACGGCACAGAGACGCTGTGGTCAGATGTTGGCCAATTACACCACCCTGGATGTTCATCACAAATCTTCAGCTCCCGGGCGTCCTCGTCTGGTTCCATGAAGAATCCTCTTTCAACATTGAATAACACAGGAAGGCCTTTATAAAGCTTCGCTTCCTCCTCCGTCATCTTGATATGAGCCAGCGTCCAAGCCGTAGGCCGAAGTTGGCCTTTCATATCCAGGAGTTGAGGCGCATTGGCTCCAGCACAAAGAATCGTTCGATCTGCTCGATGTTCAATTCCGTCTGCAGTCACAGCGCCACGAACATCGTTGTTTTCGATTATGAGGGATGTCACAGCACCAGAAGGACTACCTGTAATCAGTTCTGCTCCAAGTCTCTGAGCTTCCAGAGCCGCTGCTGTGAGAGCTTTACGGGCATGGACCCAACCACTACCGTCTCTCTTGAACCAGCCTTTCCAGTTTGGGAAGTCTCCAGTCAGAACACCTTCTGGCATGGTTTTGCGAAAGTCCTCGGCTGTATTGAGTTCCACGAATCCGTTCTCGGGCGTGGGATGCTCATCATCATACAACTCCTTGATATACTTCTCCTGACTGGCAGCAATCACATATCCAGTTGGATGATAGAAAGGCTTGAAGAGAGGATCTGTTTCCCATGCTTTGGAAGCATCTTCGGATGCTTTACTTCGAACATAGGATTCATCGTCGTTGGATCCGGAACCCTCGTTGTCGGAATAGCCTTTGATCTTGTTGATGTCGTTGCCGGCTGAGATTGTTGAGGGGACTGGGTAGGGATCTAGGACTTTGATGTCTGTGTAGCCTTTGCGGGCCAGGTGGAGAGCTGTTGATGCTCCCCAGGTTCCGCAACCTAGTATTAGGATCGAGGAGGATTTGGTGAGGTTTGAGGGAGACATTGTGAGGTCAACCAAGCGAGTAAATCCTGCAAATCGAAGTGGATATATCAACGCGAAACGAAGCGAGTGAATCTCATCAACGGAGTGAACAGATCAAGACAGAGCAATCTTGAGGTACAATACATGTAGATAGCTCATGTGTTTATGTATTGCTGTGCCTAATGAGAAGCAGTGGTACGGAGTAGACTTTGACCGGCCAAGACAAAAAGTGGGGACACTTTTTCGCCTGGACCTTCCAGCACTTCTCCTCCACATCACACATTGCAACATCTTGTCATCACCCGGCAATGGCACGACAATGCCACGCCGCAAGGCTGCAGGGCATGATGCCACACAGCATACCCGCTCCCGGACAGGATGTCAGACGTGCAGGCGGAGACGAATCAAATGTGGATCAGAAATCCCGGATTGCCTCAATTGCACGCGAAAAGGGCTGCAGTGCATTCGCGAAACCACATTGAAATGGCAGGTCGAGTATGAAGCCCAAGGACTGGCTTTTGGGAGAGCTGGAGTCTGGTCGAAACGTGGTTCTGCTAATGTCGACTTCCCCAAACTCGAAATGGCGACCTGGACGCGAGTCCCTGAGATACAGCCGTACTTCTTTGTTCAATATGCTCCACCCGGCCACCTTACAGGAATAGTGACACAGTCTACGACAGCGAAGAGCGTTGCCGTTACGCCGAGACTGGAGCGGCCGCTGCGACTGCTGCCCCAGATGAATTTGACAGTGGATGCGTCAATCTTGACATATTACGTGGAGAAGCTATGCCCGTTGACTACACTGGGTCATCAAGGGGACTCTCCATTTGTCTCAATGATTCTGCCATATCTCTCAAATGCCTCATCGGCGGTTCTGGACGCAACTCTCGCCCTAGCTGCACGACACAGTTCCAGGACAAACGATACCTGGGCCAGAACGGCGGTCGAGCTCGAGTGCAAGGCGACACGTGCTTTACGGAGCCGCATCGCTGGCATGAACACGACCCAGATCGCTCAAGACCCTGAAATATCAATCATTGTCATGATGCTATGCCTCTACGAAATCGTTAGCCAATGCGATCGCCGTTGGGTTGTGCATCTCAAAGGAGCATCTGGAATCGCTCACTCTAGGCGTACTAATCCATGTTCGTCCACATCAGGATTACAGACCTTTGTTGACCGCTTCTTCGCATTTCAAGATGTGATTGGACGGACAGCATGTGGTGAAGAGCCAGTCTTTGGCAACACATACTGGAGTTCACAAGATCAAAACGTAGATCCATGGCTTGGGTGCAGTCCAGCTCTGGTTTCGATAGTCTACTCCATCACTGAGCTGGGCCGCGAGAGACAGAGGATGTCATCTCCAGAGCTCAATGCACAGGCCATTTCCTTGGATTATAGGCTGGACATGCTTCATCAAGTTGCACCCAGTGCTGGAGACTGTAACCTTGGACGCTCCGCCGAGGTCAAATCCTTGACTGCAAGGCTTTTCCTGCGCTGTGCTCTATTCGACGCAGGACCATCGGCGAGCTTAGTCAAGAGTCTTGTTACTGATATCCTGAGCCATATCAGATGGTTCGTTGATCGTGGACTTGGAGCCGGACTGCTTTGGTGTTTGTTTGTCGCCGCAGTTGAGCTGGATCCGAGCAATGATCACTATCTTGTCATAGCTGAATCCACGGAACCAATCGCATGTCGACCATTCGTACTGAAAGCTCTGGAAACCCTAGAGTACACGAGTATATCCAATGTAAGCAGGATCAGGCAGGTCATTGTGGAAGTCTGGCAAGCTCGAGATGATTCGCTGGACGCCCGGGAAGAAACTCCTAGTTCGAACGACTGGGAGACATACATTGCACCTCGAAGTATCAACATCAGTCTTGTCTGAGATCAGGATGGTCCTTTTAACCGTGAAGACGGCTACTTCGTATGTCGGGACTGTGATCGTGCAGCGCCGATCCATACCTCCCGAGGGTCCCAATATTAAAGTTGGCCTAGGCTTGGCCTATCCGCTTGGACCTTCATCAATTCCTGTGCGGATTGAGGGAACACTTGTAACACGCAACCAGATCGCTTGTGACCTGCCGATGGCTTCGGAAAGCTATCATCTGTATGACAACCCCTCACGCAGGGTGAGCGATGGGATGCCAAGGGGAATGATATAAGGGCAGCTCTCCTTCAATCTACCATTCGAAGCACGATTGGCTTCTCCTTGCTACAATGGATCACTCTTACGCTGATAACGACGATGTACCGGGAACTGAATACCTCATCGACATCAACCACGATACTGGATTATCTCATGCTTCGGCAAGCTCAGATGTTGTCCTCATTCCCCAGCCCACAGCTTGCGGCAGCGATCCCCTGACCTGGTCAGCAAGCAAGAAATACTATCAACTATTCCTCCTTGCATTGTATGCATGTGCATTCTCGATGGGAGAGAATCTGTTGGGCGCTGCTTGGACAACCGTCAGCCGTGACACGGACGTCAGCATCAGCGATCTCAATGCCGGAGGCGCGCTCAACTATCTACTTCTGGGTTTCGTCAACATCTTCTGGATCCCGGCTGCGATGAAGATAGGCCGTCGACCGGTCTTCCTGGCGACCACTATCATCTGTCTGGGATCAGCCGTCTGGTCTGGTGCCTTCCATGGTTTCGCACAGTGGATACTTTCGTCAATCTTGAACGGCGTCGGCACCAGTGCGTATCAAGCTGTCATCCAACTCTCTGTGTTTGACATGTTCTTTGTGCACGAACGTGGCAAAGGGTTGTCATTCTATCTCTTCGGACAACAGCTGGGATCTATCCTAGGGCTCATCACTGGAGGTCGGATAGCGGATACCCTTGGCTGGCGATGGTCCCAATATATCGTTGCGATTATTGAAGGTGGCGTCTTGATACTGCTCTTTTTCACCTTTGAAGAAACACTGTTCCCAAGATACCTCTTTCCTGAGATCACCTCCTCCATTCTTGCGCCAGCTCATGAGCAAATTGAAAAGCAAAACTTAGACATCTCAACTACGGAACCAGCAGCCTCAATCTCGTCCGACGATGGCATACCACTCTCCGACTTCCCCAAACGAACCTTCACTCAACGCCTCAAACCCTGGACCTACTATCCCCAAGACCACACAACTTACTGGTCCTACTTCATCCGCCCTTTCTTCCTCTTCAAGTTCCCCAACGTCGTAATAGCAGCCTTCATCTTCGCCTTCGGCTGCACAGCCGGGATAGTCTCCTTCAACACCATTTCCGAAATACTCACCGAAGCACCCTACAACTGGTCCACGACTTCCACCGGCTTGGTATTCCTTGCAGCTCTCGTAGGGAACGTCGTCGGCTGGGCCGTGGGCGTATTCGCGGACACCGTAGTTCTCTCCCTCGCTAGACGTAACGGTGGCAGGAAAGAACCGGAATATCGACTCTGGACTCTATGTCTTAGTTCCGTGTTCGCTGCTACGGGGTACTTTCTTTACGGCTGGGGTGCGCAGAAAGGTATGCATTGGATGACTATTGCTTTTGGTGTGGGATGTATGATCGCGCATCAGGTTAGTGCTTGCAGTATTGCGACTGCGTATGTGATGGATTGTTTTCCAGGAATATCGGGAGAGTTAGTGGTTGTTCTGGCGATTTGTTCGAGTTGTGTGAATTTTGCGATAAGTGAGAGTGTGCAGCCTTTCATCGATAAGGTTGGATATGGTGAGTTTTCTTGAAAATGTAGATGCTGCAGATATGCTGACTGAAGACAGGATGGGTTTTCACTTTCTATGGAATATGTGTGCTTGGAAGTATGGCTGCTGCTGTGCCTCTTGTGTTGTTTGGGAAAGACTGGAGAAGAAACTGCGGTGGGCGGTATAAGCAGTTTCTTGCTGAGAGAGGTGGTGGAGATGTTGGGAGGGTGGTTGTTCATTGATTGCAAGTCTTCGATATGGAACATCTTCCTGTCGCATTCAACCACTTCCGGTCGCTCGACAAGATTTTGCCACTCAGCAGTCATCATTTCATCGTCTACTAAGCTCAGAACGCCCGCTTTAACGCTTCAGAACGCCATACATTTCGCTAATGCATCCGAATCCCCAAGATTTTCCAGGAGCATCTCAATCAATAAGACAATATACCAAAAAGCCCGATACCGCCCCAAAAAGCGCAGCCAAGAAACAATACAGCCCAATTGAAAACCTCTTCACGCCCCTAACATCCGTCGGGAAGATGTTACAAGTGATCTCTGCATCGATATCGACTCTCGCGAGAATGCACTCTTTGAATTGGGAGACGGAGTACCCGGTTACGCAATAATTGAAACATCCATTGGAGGTGACGGGGGTGTTGGAGCAGCACCCTTTTTGGTCGGTCAGCGTCAATTGGAAGCAGAAACTGTATAGATGGAGAAGGCACAACGAAGGAGGGAAGTAATTAAGAGGACGTACATTTGAAATCAGATGAGAAGGTGGTGTTGGATGAAGAGACCGGGTAGTTGAAGCCGCAAGTTCGCGTAGTATCGGCCGCGAAGTTTGAGGGGAGATCGGAGGGATTGGCGAGGGTTGTTGAGAGGCAGTTTGCTATTGTCGTTTTCGTCAGCATCGCTCATCTGTTCCATCATTGGGCTGGAAAACCTACTGCTGTCACGGACAAGCATTGGATTAGCTGAAAATGTAGGAACCAGTCCTGAGAAGTGAAGTGAAGTGAAGAGGAAGAAAAGATTGGTTCAAAAAAACCTCAGTTCATGATCAAAAAACAAACAGAAGAAAAGATGCTCGTGTCTTACAAGTCAGCACTGCACGTGCACGTCGTTCAAGTCATGTTTCAGATAATACCCAGCTGACGTTTCAGAGTTCTATACAACAAACAAGCCATAGCAAACCGACATGGGCGCTTAAAAGTCGTGGCTGCATGTCAGCTTCGCTTAAATCTACAAATATACGTTTTTCCGAGTGGGTTGCAACATCACGAAATTTCGCAGCTCTTCTTCTCCGGAACGTTCAGAAAGCAAACATACAGGCTATACAATGTCTAAGTACTATGCAGACGTAAAACATCGAGTAATTACTCTTTAGTCTATAAGTATTCGATAGCCGTAAGCCTATAGCTTGTATATAGTATACTAAGTGCGTAATATATATCGTCGCTTTACCCCAACCCTAACCCTAGCTACAGCAACCCTAAAGTTATAACCCTAATATTTTCTAGAATCTGCGACAGCGACGATTGCGCACTATCCGTATAATGGAATCGTACAGAAGTACTAAGGACTTTATAGTATACATCAAACTATGTATTTGTATACTAATATACCCATATAAAGCGTTGTCCATTGCGCAATCCAAGTATCTTTCCATTATGTTCGCAAAAACACGAGGAGCTCGGAATTTGGCCGATGTTGCAACCCACTCGGAAAAGGGTGTACCTTAGGTTCTTTCGGCCGCCAATGCAGTCCTTCCGGAAGACTCTACTGCAGCGCATGCAGGACTTGGTGTATTATTCTGTTGGCATTTCGCCGTCTGAAGATTCATGAGAAATTCCATAACGGTAGTGTAGCCTCGCTGCTTGCAGAACAGAGAAGATGCAAGTTAGCACCTTTCGAAGAAAGAAGTGCTTGTTCTGTCGTATCCCTCAATCGAAGCAGGATCTCATGATCCTGAGCTTATTGTTCACTCATCATCATATTGATGAATGTCATCATGTCCGCTCCCAGCAAGCCTGAATGTGCCCAGACTTCCCAATGAGCGTCTTTACCCCGCGCCAATCAATTCAGTAGTACCCTCTCGGTGACCGATGTTTATAGAAGCCTGAGGAGCCTCTGGACTAGCATAGTCGACCATCACAAGGCGGGAACATCGGGAGGTGCCATGCAATGTCCATCAATGATCCCATGTGAGCAGCTCTAGATCGGGATCAGTTGGGTATTTGGCCCGATACTCCGGGTCAACATCTTTCTCTTCTGCCCAAAACTCAGCACACAGTCGGTCGCAATGAACACTGAAAAGATCTGCGTAGTGAGAAACATCACCTAAATTATATCTTTTCCTCTGTTTCGAATTTTCAAGCAGCGAAAACGCGAAGAGAATCCTTTCGTGCAATTGCAAATAGAATAGTCTAACTCTCGTAGCGTTCAAGGGACAGTCTGTCGTGTTGTATCGATCTCAAGATGCTCGGTTGTGGGCGGGAGACTAGCGCGATTCTCAGTGTTCATTGCGACCGACTGTGGCACGTCGACGCCAGTGCTCTTTCCGCTCTGGGTTCTGCTCATCATTGTAACGCTTGAGGTTGAAGAAATCTCGCATCTCCGAGACGACAAGCCATGCCCAGGAACCCAAACCGAACACTTCAGGCACGGCGATCTCCGCTTGCTTCAAAACATTCGCTGGAGGATACCCCGGATCAAGACAGCCATTAATAAAGAGAGCAGGCTCGACGATGGACTTGTAGAGCACTGCCATTCGCAAAACGTTCTCGGAAAGTTCTTTGCGGTGGTGCGCGTTGGTTGTGGTAGGTTGCTGACGAGGATACCAATGCTCGAGGGAATTGGAATGCTCTTTCCACAAATGGCAATTTGCTCTGGTCGCTGAATCGGGGAAAGAGACTCCAGGCCAACGAAGCTGCGTGGGCTTGACACCTAGTCCAAGAATGTGCGGAATGAACTTATTCCACATGTCCATAAGGCCGTAGCGTGGAGAAGGGCGCGGGTAGTTAAACTCGCCGATAGAATCGTGACAAACTATGGTGATGCTCTTGATAAGGCGGACATGCCCGGGACCAAGACGATTGAGAAGGTCGAGGAAGTATCGATATCCACTATCTAATACGGGGTCGTCGATACCGTCCTGCTTTCCCACGAATGCGATGAAGTCTGTGTCCGCGAGAAACATCTGGTGGCACTCTGCTCGGATTTGAGTGCAGACTCGAAGGACAGAGGGGGTGCGGCGTATGTCAACGCAATTAGCAGGGTATGCAAATAGATCATCTTGTCGTTGCAGTTCGTTGTTGATAATGTTGGGCTTGTCGACCTCCATGAGGTGCGCGTAGATCATGTTGCGAGCTTCCTTGGGAATACCAAGAAGCGTGGCTTCATTCGGGCAATGGTGAGAGTGAATCCCCGGTGTTGGCTTGAAAGGTATGTAAGGGGCGGTAAGTTCTTCATTGGCGATGTCGGTATCGGGGCCACTGTTCCAATGTCAATATTGGCGACATGTGATCGCGTACCGAGAGAGCATACCTGGAAGCCTCGATTCCACTAGCACTAATACCCACGATCCGTCCGTCGAGAGGTGGCGGCTCGACGGGCTGGTTGCCTCGAGGCCGCGAAGACGGCATCCTCATGATAGCTGTAGGTGTGAGTCGTTCGTGAATGCCGTGAAGTGTGGAGCTTGACCTGAGAGTGCCGAAGGGCGAAGGGCAGGCTATGTGAGAGGTCTTGCGGGTAGTCGAGTGGAAGATGTTGATGTTTGACGAAGAGAGTGCCCAAAGACTGACAGCTCGAAGGGAAACGCAGCGGCGTCACTGAGAGCTCGTTCGCGCGCTTGTGATTGTTACCTCACCGTGATCTTTCCTACCTGTTGTGATTGAGCGAGTCGGTGTCTGTTTTGGCGATGCGAATGTCGTCCAATGACCGATAAAGAGACGCGGCGTCCAATCACTAGCCAATTTGAATGGCAAGTGTGTTGGGGGAAGGTTTAGGTAACGTTATTCGAGTGGAAGTGAAGTGGACGAATTTGAGGCGCCTCGACTTTTGTCTGTCATCTCACGACTTCTGACAGCTGGACCCAAGTCTTGAAGCTTGGCACTTATCAACGTCAATTTTCGTCGCATCTTCCGCCTCGAAATTCAAGGTCAGGAAGACTCGCCCAACGACAACCTCACACATCCGCCAAAATGCCTACCAGACTCACCAAGACCCGCAAGCAGTGCGTATACACCAGCGCATCCTCCTCTTTCCCGTGCGCCCGCTGACATCCTCCTTCCAGCCGCGGTCACGTCTCCGCCGGTCACGGTCGTGTCGGCAAGGCTCGCAAGCATCCCGGTGG
>MWSQ01005566.1:0-65716 GCA_002116395.1 Ramularia endophylla | reverse complement strand
AGGCGTTCTTCTCCTTAACCGCGCTACTTCTATAGTACTACGGAGTAGGCGTTCTTCTCCTTACTAACGTAGGAAAGACCGCGCTACTTCCGTAGTACTACGGAGTAGGCGTTCTCCTCCGCGGGTCCGGTAGAAGGCGTAATAGTATAGCCGGTATTATGTATATACCCGTAATAACATTAATAATCTTTCCCTTCCTTCCTTACCTTCGTTACCCTACTACGCTCCTAGAGTAATTATCGCCTAGCGGAGAGGGCGGTACTCGTTAGCGTTAAAAGTCGCGATAGCGCTAGCGCTAGCGGAGGGCGGCGGTCCCCGTATTAAATAGCGTTAAAAGTCGCGATAGAGGAGTTTTTACTCTCGAGTTTCTACTAAGCTTTAGCTTTAATTTAGAAGGTTAGGCTTTAATGCCCTATATTAATCTAAGGTTGCCCTTTAATTTAGATTACGTTATTTATAACTAATCTATTCGACTTACGGATCTAGTATAGTTAATTATAGTACTTAGAACTAGTTTCTTATCTACTCCTTATAGATATTAAGAGTAGCTTATCGGCCTCGTCGCTAATATACTATATCTTAGCTTTCTTACTAAGGTGCCGTAGACTACGCTCCTCCTCCTCCTCTAAAATAATAGGCGATCCGTAGATATACTCTTAAAGCGGCGGTACTCGATAGCGTTAAAAGTCGCGATAGCGCTAACGGAGAGCGGCGGGCTCGAGGCGAGTTAGATAGCGTTAAAGGTCGAAATAGTAGCGCTAGCGAAGTTTATTAGCTTTAGCTTTAAAGTAGAAGGTTCCCCTTTAATGTCCTTTATTAATACTAATCTTAGCCTTTAAATAGATGTTACGGTATATTAGTATCGTATTATTATACGGTCGCATTGTCGTACGGTCGCATTACTAAGCTTAGGCTTTAATACATTATAGAAGCTTCCCCTTTAATGCTAAAGGTTTACCTTTAATTATAGTATTAATATTATTACTACTCGAGACACTACCGTACTATACTAGTACCTCCGTAAGCTCCGGTTAGTATAGTCACTACGGTAGAATTGTCTCGGTGGCTTAATTAATATAAAGCTTTAGCTTCAATATCGGACGATGGCCTACTAGCCGGGCTTTTGTCTCCGACGGCTCTCCGAGGGCCACTAGCGTAGGGCCTTGTCGCTGCGCGAGGCTCTTAAGGTGAGGTGTAGCGCGGAGCTGCATCCGCAGCTAATCAAAGTGAAGTTTGATCGACAGCTAATCATTCCAATGACCGCCAAGAACATAGAGGCCCGTTGGCCTCCGAGGAATCCAAGACGACCTTCGGTCGCAATAAATGTGTCGCTTTCGAAGCTGGCGGTGGTCGCGAACACAAGCGAGTCTTCGTGGGATATCGGAAAAACCGAAACAAGAGCATAATCCCGCATCCGGATCATATGAACCGACATGGGGACTCCAAGTTCTACGTGTACCCGCACTGGCGCTACAGAGCAGGTCTCAAAGCCTTCCAATGGCAGCCGAGTTATTGCACATTCCGAGAGGGTCCGCTAGACGCTGATGGGCGACCGATGGCATTGGAGTCTCCATCCAGCATGGCGTGGGGCGTTGACTGGGCTGGTCCACCCCTAGATCCTTATAAAGACAATGAGGAGCTTCTCAACATGTTCATGTTAGCCGTTTGGCAGCATGTCTCCGGTGAAAGCTTACTGAGAGACGGTACCAAAAGGGAGACTCTCGCCCACGAGAAGCACGAAGTAGCAAGCAACTTCATGCGTGATCAAGCCCCTCAAGAGAAACAGAAGGACCAAAAGCGTGACGCCGTCGATCAAGAGCCTTGTGCACCCCCAACAAAGCGTGGACGGGCAGATAAGTCCGTCACCGTTGACAAGGAGGTCTCCGGCACGATCGCCAAAACGAAGAAAGTCAACACTCTTGACAAGACGAAGTCCAGTACTATTGGCAAGATCAAACCCGTTGCCGTCGAAGTACCGAAGCTGGGGTCGGCTGAAAAGGAGACACCGAGCATCAGCACCATTGCAAAGGATACTCAATGCCCAGCACTTCAACCCTATGAAGGACAAGGCCGATGTCCTGAGCCTGCCAACAAGGACGATGAGGAGTTACCACCTGCATTCCTCCCGGGGAGCAACAAGAGCCTTGGCATATTGATCAAAGACGAGGAAGATGTCCCAACAAGCACTGTGGTGGCGGCGAAGCCAACAGAGGCGGAGGATATCAGCGATGCAGACGACGTGGAGTTTCAAATCAAGATGAATGACATCAAGAAGGCTCAGCTACAAGCTGAGATGGAGGGTATTCAGCTGCAGCAGAGAAAGGCAGCCTTGATGAGGAAGCGCAAGGTTCAGGAGTAAGGGAGCGGTACTAGGAGTACTCTCTCTATGAATGTTGTTGATCGGGGAGATAGCCAGGGAGAGAACGGTCACGATTAGAGAGCAGCTGACCCAGGGAAGTGGGTTTGAGTGGTTGGCAGAGGCAGGAGACTGGTTGAGTTGGAGCATACACTCCTTCCAGAGAGAACGGTAAGGAGCATGTGATTCTGCTTGACTTGACGGAGATCGCGGCACATCAAGCGACAAGCATTTGTGTGGTAGAAGAAGTTATCCAGGTTCCTTACGATTCTTTTGAGACCTCAAAACCATCTTATCTGTTGAAGCAGAAGCAATGAACTCGACAGGTATGTCTATCTCCTTCCTGTCTCACAGCACTGGTCATTGCTCGGTACATGGCACTTGGCTGACCTCTTTTGGCAAATTGAGTCCACCAACAAGACATGACTGTAAGCACACCCTTGCATACCCACTCAAGCACCTTCCTTTCAAGCACACCTTTCATGCTGCCTTCTTCCCAACTTGTTCACGAAACTGTGAGCTCATTTTCTCGCGGTCGCTCTCGATACGTCTTATAAACCGACCCGTACGTCCCAAGATGCCAAATCGAGCTCCAGGCCGCACCAAGTATAGGGCCCGTCAGATAGTGTACCTTTGAACGTAGTCATACTCGCGGAATGATGATCCTGCTGCTGACCTGGGTCAATGTCAGCAAGGAAGCCATGAGCTCCCACCCAAGTCATTGAAAGCGGCTGAGTCAACACGAATACAACTTCGATTTTGACACTCTGCTGTATGCTGCGGACAAATGACCAGGTTCCGGCGGATAGTATCGATACGGGATGCTTTTGATTGATGCCGAAAAGAGTTTCGAGCCTAGCCGTACTGTAGTGTGGCTTCACTGTGACTTTTGACAGGTTGAGAAGATGGGGCAATATCATATACATGACAGCTTTAGCACCTGTTGTGCTATGCAACTGGTTCACTATGGTTCACATCATAAGCCGAGAGTTGGGCAAATTGGGCAAATTGGGCTAAGGGAAAAGGACAGCCGCCGAGCCTACTCTCAAAAATGATCTGCCCAGAGCTCTGACGTGTAGGGACGCTGGTAATCTCCGAGATTGACAATAAGACGATTCACTCTGGCAAGTTTCGCAAGCATGACTGTATCAGTATTGAAATCTCGTCGAACAAGAAGTTAAAGCGGACGGTCGGAATCGTTTGGTATTGAAATCGTAAGTGTCCGTTGGCAGCCAAGTGCTACTTCATCCTCGTACTCTTGCTTGAACTGCCGACTAACAGTTTGCATATTCCTGCACGGGAGACCAGTGATCGTGATGTCGACGAGGTGAAATTGTCTCTCCAGAGTATGGAATCTGGCTTCCCTCGGAATCGTGCGGTAGATCATGTCTCTCAGCTCTCCTAAACGGTGTTAGCATATAACGCATTTCAGATGATCGAATGCTTACGGGGTAGATTCAAGAAGCGAAAGGCTCGCTTTTGTGGGTATCCAGTACTGATCGTGGGAGTAGACACGTCAAGCTCGCTGATCTGAGAAGTGAGCTCCGGGATAGACAATTCATCTGCTTTGCGTTGGCAGAGTTCCATTCCTTTGTAGGATGCCATGAAGACTGAGTCTCACACCATTGGCTATCTAAGGAACTTCGATGAAGCTTGGCGGCTTGTGTAGTGCTTATCAGAGTCTCGGGTTGTTTGCCACTCAACAAGCTAGACAAAGTCCGTCGGCGCTAGACAGGCCCAGAAGTAAAGCGCGTTATGAGCTCCCCCGAAGAAGCGACGGCCTTCGTGGCAAGGGCCGCTGGCGAACAAGAAATGAGATATCTATCCGGAAGGCAAAGAATGATAACCGCAAGGTGGATGCGACTAGAACATATATCGGGTCGATGAGGATCCGGCTGTAAAGAATCGCTGGCGAACAACCAAGGGCACATCGTGGTCAGAATTCGTGCAGAATCTTGCCATGCTGCTTCGAGAGGCCAAGTCAAAGCCGGAAGAGTGCAGCAAGAAACTGGAGGTTCGTGGGAAGTGAAACACAGAAGCAGCCTCACATCGGCAGCACTTCGGCAGGACCTCCTTTTTCATTCAAAATCCTCAGGAGTTCCTTTTTTCGACGGCACTATCCAACACTCTCGCCACCGCTGAAATCTGACCGCGGACACGTCTCATCGCATGAGCAATATCATTTGAATTGGAAGTGTCCAGGATCACATACCTTTCAGAGATCGACCGACGTCCAGGATGCTTACTCAGCTTGGGTGGCGGTCGACATCGTTCGAACGGCTTGGCGGAAGATCTCGAGAGAGATTGTAGGGAAAGACAGTGAGCAGCGGCGAGAGGCTCAAAATTTGGAAAAGCCATTGTGAAAATCAGTACTAGTCGCAAGGAGCTCCTTCACAACTCGATAGCTTTGATAACGAAGACCTTTGTACAGCAATTCATACAGCTGCTTGAATACCTCATAAATATCTCTGCCAGAGCAAATATGGATACTTCCATCTCATATCTTATTCGCCGAAATCCATCGTCGCAGCCATCTTTTCCACCACGATCGCAAAAAACAACCTCCCCAGCAACAATATATGCATTTTTATCATGCCTCTCGGCGTCCAGTCCTGGAGAAGTATATCTGCTTCTCCCTATCGAGCTTCTCGCGCAGATGACCATTGGCTTGTCTTGTGGCCTCCTTCCACCCTTTCAGAAGCTCCTTCATTTCCTCGAGCTCCGCAGTTTTGATGGCCAAAGCCTTGCCCATGTCCTCCAACCTAACAACCATCTCACGGAAGCCCTTGGTAAGTCGATCTATGCCGTCGAGGCCGCTGGGACTCTCATTCGTCTGTTGTAGTTCGGGTTGTTCGCTATTCACACGTGCCTTTACTCCTTCCTTGATCTCATCAATCTCGTCGGCAAAGGTTGTGATCCTTTCAGTAAGTTTTAAGATTGTGCTGTCGCGTCGATCGACTCTCTCCTTCAACTCAGACACAGTGGCAGCTTGCTCGTCTTGCTTGGCAACAAGGTCCTTGTGCTCGCCAGAGAAACAGGCGATCAAGGAGTCTTTTCGCTGAACTTTCCCATTGAGCTCGGCTACCTTGGCCAACAGTCTCTTGTTCTCGGCCTTGAGCGGATCGTTGAGTTCCTCATTATTGTGCATGAGCTGACGATCTTGCTGTATGGCGTCCGCGGAGAGTGGCATGATGGGCCACTTTCGCCTGCCCACAGTGAGCGCCTGAGAGAGATGAGATGTCGAGAAGAGACCGGTTTCCGCGAGTTGAGTCGAGAATTGGGGAGTGAATGTAGGTGTGTGGGGAAAGACAGCGTTGGGCGGTGAGATGTTGCCTTGATAACTCAGGAGGAAGGAGCAAACCTTAATCGGACGTCGGCTTTCTGGACAAGAAGCACGATTTGAGAAACCGCACAACAAACGGTGCAGAGAAACGTGGACTGCCCAGGAATGAGGACAAGGACTTCGTTCCATTTCGACATGCAATACCAGGCTCCTTGCTTTTGAGACTGGCGGCGACGTCGCGAGCCTTGTAGTTCGTGACATCGGTCTCTGAAGCATTCTTCGCAAGGCTCTTGATCATGCCCTGCATTGTACTCCTTATAGCCCTACTCAGTGTCCCGTCTTCTCGCCGTTCGGGTTGGCTCTCCTCCTGGTCGAGCTGGGCGAAGGTCGGTGTACAGCGAAGCCAATGGAAGGAAGGAAAGAGCTCGCACCATGGGTCGATGGCTGTGACCAGGGAGCTCACTTTGACGGTAGACAGACGTCCGTTGCGCCGCAATGAAACCTCTTGTATGGCTCGCATCCATCCAAAGAGGGCGTCCAGAGAAACGAAGGTGACCTGCAAGACCGGGGTGCCTCAGGTAGGCATGTCGTCGAAGCAGATGAAGACGAAGTAACCAGAGACTACTCCCCACTAGCCGTGGAGAGAGCGAAGAACGACGAGCTCATTTTCATCTAAGCACGAATTTTCGTCACAGGAGCCACCTGGTCGATCGAGTGGCTGTGCACATATCTCGTGGCTGTGCAGCAACCTCCTCGATCGGTTCGACAAATGTCTCCGCTTGCCACCTCCATGATGATAGGCCGCCAAGCCTCATCGCCAGCTTTCTTTCGCGGGAAAGCTATTCTGGAGTAAAATGACCGACTTCACTCGTAACCGACAATTAGGACAACATTGATTCACTTACTGGACCCTGCATCCACGCTTCGCTGGCGCCTGCGCACGGTCCACCGTCTCAGAGATATAGCCGAGGTGATCCTCGAAACCAAATCGTCGCTCCGACATCGACACACCACAGTATCACTTGCTCTTCCAAACCCTTGGTCACCATATTCCAGACCTCATTGTTCGTTACCTCAGCACTCACAGAGGATCCCTCTACCATTCCGACGCAGAACCCAAGCCTTAGCATCCGCTCACATGGCGCCTACTGCTCAGGACATCAGCGCGGTAAGTGCTTTGCCATCCACCACATTCGAGTGAAGTGAAGCTGACGAGCACTCAGAAGCGCGTCGCCGACGGTCGCATCGGCAAATTGGCCGATCTGAAGAAGTCCATAGGCGAGGCGGAGAAGACCAAAAGAGAGAAAGTGGAGAAGTTGATGAAGGAGATCGAAGAGGAAGAGTACCGGCAGCACAAGGAGTACATTAACACATACGACAAACTCAAGGCAGCTGAGGTCGCGGAAGATGAGAAGACCAGACAGAAGCTGATGCTACTGAAGGCGAAGAACGAGAAGCTTCTACGCGAGTCTTCCAGGATCGAGAGAGAGATCAAGGAGATTGAAGGTCAGCTGGAAGAGCCACAGGCGGAAGAGCCTGGAGTCACGGAAGTTCGGGAACGTCTTGAGCGAAAGGAGAACGGCAGGATGGGAGTATCTGCGGAGATAGGCGCTACAACTGTGCTGAGAACCGACGTCCTGAATGAGAGCACGCAGCCCAACGGTAGTCGGACGCTGCACGACCCGAAGCCATTACCTCCACCAATGCTACCAGAATCGCGACCAGTAAGTATACCCGTTGATCAAGAGCTTGCTGTCGGATGCCGCTAATCATCTGCTAGAGTACTTGCATCAACGATACGGACTTATGGGAGGAGTCACCGCCGCCCAAATACTGTACCTCCACGCTTCGGAAGATCCGTGGGACCAAGGCGCAAGTCGTATTCCTGATTGAGGGTCACAAAAGTATTATGGCCGTGGCGAAGAAACACCGGTCAAACGGCCTTCCTGCAATGAGGTCTGCGGCTTTGCGTGGGGCATGCGGTAAGCTTGTTGAGGCGAGGAAAGACCTGAAATGGCTGAGTGGTAAGGGTGAGCATGCAAAAGTCCAGCTCTGGAATGAACTGGAGGAGCTCGAACAGGCCGAGAAAGCCGAGTGGGCCAGAACGGGAGAAGATCAAGGAGAGTTTGTCTGACCTGATTCGTACGGAAGGAGATTAATGTAGATTGTACTGCTCGCAGACTATCAGGGATAATAGTTCCTTGATGGAATGAATTTCAAAATCTAGCGATTACAATCATCGATGTAAATGTTGAGAAAGTGACAAACGTTGCATGGTCGCTGAGATCCAAAGCCGAGGCGGGAAGGGAGCACAGCACAGGGGTAGAGATGAGCGCCAGCAGAGGAACGTTCCATATGCACCCACAAGATGTAGCGTCCCGCCGACGATCTCCGAGGACAACCCAAAGCCAGAACGTGACGTCTGTGCCTTCTCAATCAAGTCCCGCTGATCCTAATCTGCTTCTCTCTCCAGCATTTGATGGCCATCGCCAACAAGACCCAAGACTGCCCGACCCGGCTTATCCTGTTAAATCGAGAAAGAGCCAACATGAGCTGCTGCAGCATCAGAGATCCACACCTGAATCCTTCCCGAAAGCTATGCCACAGTTGTTGGCGCCATGAAAATCCATTTGGAAAAGCTCCGCTTTATCGAATGCGAGATTTCTCTTTGACAGAAGCATATGATGTATCGAGAAGATTCAGGGGCTTGAACATGGCTTGAGGGAAGGAAGGGTAGTCGAAAAGCAGGCCCTCCAGGGCGCGGAGGAAGTCCCAGACAGGCAGGAGTTCCCGTTCGCAGTATTGGGTCGAAAAGGGGGCATTTCGATAAGTAATGCTCATGCTTAGATATGCAAGAAACAGGAAAACTTCCATACTCAATTTATTCCTCAGAGCTTTGAAGAGGCTACGTCCCAAATATCTGTCACCTCAGAGGATATGCACCTACACAAAGATAGCGAGAGTAGAGACGTAGCATAGTCTACCTGACGCTGTCCTGCTCGACGGAGATCACCTTGAGTATTTGTACATATTGTGGCACAAGTGCCCAACAATCGATTCAACGCAACAGATAGAGTTTTTCTCGACTGGGACAGCATGTTTTGCGCCATTTCGCCCGCGAGCTTGCTGCTGCTATTGCTCGCGGTATTCGCATGGTGGTAGTGGAATTGAGCTGATGCGAGCTTTATAAGCCGAAGCTGCTAAAGCTGAGTGCAGTCTTCGAGGAGAAGGGAGCCACAGCTGAGAAATTTCCAAGCTCCGAGGACCAAGACTTGAGACACCGCAATCACGATAATGCCCAGAGATGACCTGATGAGTAGAATGGTCTCGAAGTGATCGCCTGTGTTATGACATGAAAGTCATGAGTAGCTATTAATTTCAACAATCGAACAGTACTAGACTTGCTCCCCTTGATACGTTGATTACCGAATGAGAAGCGGAAACAGAGGCTGAGTGCAGTCTTGAAGGAGAGCTTGAACGCCGTTGAGCATTTTCAAGTTTCAAAGACCAAGGCTTGAAGTACCACAGACACGAGGGTGGCCATGGATGATCTAATCTGCTCCAAAGGCAACGATCTGAAGGTCAAGATTGCGATTATGGATGACAAATCATTTGTTCCCAAAGGCATGTTCTCTTACACTTTTCCCGCCAGAGACACCCATTCTGTTGAAGCTGATGGGATAGCTCATTAGGGAGAGCAAAGATCCTCTTAGCCACCTGCGTTTAGTCGCTGGCGCGTAGATGCGAAACCCCACCACAGAACTCCCTTCCTGAGTGACTGAGTCAGCAGAACCCTTAATTGCTTTTGACAAGTACGGCAAGACATCGGGATGGTTCATTTAGTATTGATAATGCATCGCGAATGTTGAGCTTTCATCATTGGAAGAACCTGATGGGTTTCGAACTTTCCGTTATACACTTCACCCCCACTATAAGTCACTATTTAGGGCGGGCTCAGCGGAGTTCTTTATAGGATTGACGAGGTGATCCGGTCAAAGGAGCTGCTCGTGAGGCTGAGATCTTGATTACGCCCCCTACTTTTTTTTGCACTTTTGTCCCAACTTGGGTTCGTCTGTCGCGCACAGTCCACCGCCGGGAATGACTGACACCAACAACAACTTCACTTCCGTCTGGAACCTTCTTCTCTTCTTTGACATTCCACTTCTCCGCTCAATATCTTTTCACGACCCCGACACCTTACGGGGATCACTACTCGCCAACCGAGCGACGACCAAATGGCGCCGACGCTTCGGGACATTAACGCGGTAAGCATGCCATGAGATACATAAAAGAAGAGCGGAACTGACGAACACTCAGAAGCTTGTTGCCGATGGGCGAATCATCAAGCAGAACCTCGCCAAGCACAAAAAGACACTTAGAAAAGCAAACAAGGACGCCCAGGACAGACTGAAGATTGCACAGCAGCTGCAGAAGAAAGTATCGGACCTGGAGAAAGATCTCACGGCAATGCGTGAGCAGCATAAAGCTAGCATCGCTGCAGAGAATGCGGAGGCAGAGGCGGAGATACAAAAGCACATCAACGAGAAGGCTGCGGCTGAAGAAAGCATCGCGAGAATCCAAGCTCAGATGACGGAGAGAGCTGAGGAGGGTGAGTTCTGGGCGACCGGAGTTGATGGGGGCAGGATCAACCCACACGCGGCTACCAACACGCGTTCGGATCGGTGTGAAGGCCGCTTTCCTTTCGCTGGTGGTGCGTGTTCAAGATCTGCGCCGGGCAGTCGCTGTGCGACGTCTTCTCGTCTTCAAAACGAAGATGATGAGGAGCAGCCTCCCGCCAGCCTCTTTAAAGGCAGTCGGATCATTATCGACCTGTGCAAAAACGAGGAGATTGGTGCCATCGACATCAGTCAATTCCAGGCTTACGCAGAGGCCTGCGACTGCTGCTCCTGCCGGAAGACTCCAAAGGCTGCTCAAAGTATGTCACAATTCTTTATCGTGTCCCATACCGCTTGTTGACTGACACTCTTAGCCACATCTTGTCACCACGTTGACTGTTGCGTTTGATACGTCGGCGAGAGGAACGAGAGGTTCCAGTGAGACGCATGCGAAACATGGTGCTAGATAGCAGCTCGCAGATCAAGTCAGCGAGCTCATTAGTACTCCTTTGCCTGTCCAAAGGTTTGCAGATGTTTTTTGAGGCTCACCAAACAAGCACCAAAGAGAATCCGATTTGCAGCGGAGCTTCTTTACCGAATATGGTATATATCCTAAGATTCGACACGTAGTTCATGACGTCTCATGTGTAGAATCGTCGTGAAAGCCCTGCTGACACGAGCACACAGCCCGTCAGCCAAGGGACCCTTCATTCACTTCAAGCAAATAGACTTCCGGGCCGCTAGCGTGAAAGCAGGGGTCACCGCCGGAGAGATATACTGCAGCTGATCTCTCACTTCAAACATCTCTCTTACATCAACTTTCCAATTCGGTCACAAAACCCTCGTCAACACTTGGCTTTGCCTGTAGGTGAAAGCATTCGCGTTTCAAAGCCTATGATCGCACCGAATACTAACATTCCAGCAAGATTGAACGTCAAGACAGCTGCCGAGCATGGCATCCACTCCTCCGAAGCGCATTGCGGTAAGTGGTCTATCTGATTTGAAATGAGGGGTGGTACTCACAGTCCTCTAGGGAAGTGCCCAAGATGGTGGCAGCGCGAAACGCAAGCTGGCTGAACTGGATGAGGAAATCAAGAAAGTGAAGAAGATCAAGCAGGACGGCAACAAGATGGTGGTCGATGCCGAGAAGATGATCAAAGATGCCGAGAAGAGAGAGGAGGATCTGGAGAGCCAGCGCGCCGATGCGTACGCCGCTTCAAAGAAGGAGGAGACGGAGGAGGACATTACAGAACAGAAGCGGGAGATCCAGCTTTTGCGCTACAGAGAGGAAGAGCTACTACCCAGCATTCATGAGTTCGAGAGAATCAAAGAGCAGATTCGGAACTCTGAGGGTCGGCTGAATGCTCTGGAGAGCAAGCTTGGTCCGGCTGCAGCGCCATCGGGTGCTGCTGTTGTCCTCAGGGATCTATGGGTACCTTCAGTCCCAGCTAGAGGTCGTGGTAGTAGAGGTGGACGCGCCGCAGCTCCGACTGGCAGAAAACGAGCGACGAAAGCTGACAAGGAGAAAGCGGAGTTGGAGAAAGCTCAGCGGTCGTCAATGTTGGCCCAGCAGCGGCAGCAGCGTTTTACACAGTAAAAGTGCTCTGGGCTCAGTCCAGAGCAACGAAAGACCGCCGAGGAGGTTCTGGTACAGTTGGAGGGGAGGCACTGAAGTGATGGAAAGGCATGGAACAAACGAGTGAAGAGGGCAGGGCTATGACTTTGGCATTGCATTTGAAGAACACTGTGCGGGTGGTCGAGCATGGACACTGTTCTACAAAAGATGATGCTCTTCACGTCCACCATGCGACCAAGATGAGAGCCATCAGCGAGCTCAAGGAGAACAGTAGAGGTCGCCGTCTCACCTATGTGCATCAGACACTTGGGATGGCTCAAAAGAGCATTCAGCAAAGTACAAAATGCAGTGAAAAGATTTCTCGTGAGTGTTGCCAACATCCAAGCTCCAGCGAGCGGACCCCTATTCCCACCTCAGGCTGCTAGATTGACACGGACCCACGGATCAGCAGCAGCATAAATATTTCACTTTCCAGTTTGGAACTCTCTCCTCTACATCCACACAGCAGTCCGCTGGCTTCTCTCCTTCCAACTTTGATTCCAAAACTGGTCGGTAGGACAACTATTCTCATTTCCAATTCTTTCAACAAGTAGCTAACATTCCGAAGCAAGCAACTGCCCACAGCCTCCCAAGATGCCGCGATCAACTCCGCGTGCCAATGCGGTGAGTGAGGTATCCGAGATGGGGTGAGGATGAAGACTAAGTCTGGCACAGGACATTGTTGCAGCTGGTCGCATTCTCAAGCAGAAACTCACCGCGAAGAAGAAGGATGTTACCAATCTGGAAATTGAGCTCGACGCCTTGCGCGCGGAGGCCGTCACCGCGAAGGACAAACAGCTGGAAGACGAGGTACAGAAGCTGAAGATCGAGAAGCAGAAGGCCCAGGATGATCAGCAGAAAGCCAAGAGGGATCAAGAAGAGGCTGATAAGGTCAAACAGGCGGCTGCAGAGATTGAGAAGGCGGCTGCGAAGCTCCAGGAGAAGCTCCAGCAGACCATTGCCGACAAAGAAGCCGAAATGAAGAAGAACTCCGAGGATGGTGACCTCTGGCTGGAGGATGCGACTACTACTGTGCCGATGCCGCAGATTAAGCAGCCGACCTGGCAGCTGAACCCGGCTTGGGAGGACTTGGTTGCGAATAGACACAAGACGGAGGCTAAGAAGTGGGTGAAGAAAGGCCTGGCGCAGCATAAGGCTGGTCGGTCGGACCATGCCCACCAATCATACATCACGGCGCTCAGGCATGATGTCGACAATGAGAACATTACCGGCTGGCGTAATGGTGGAGGCCATTTAGGCTTTTGGGAGTACATGCGTAAGTTAGATGGGCTATGAGACAGCAAAAGAACTCGACTCCCCACATTCCTGGCAGAGCAGGTTGACCACCTCCAGCGAGTTTGAAGATCAGGCATGGAAGGTGGCACTAAGCAGCCTAGCATCAGAGTTCTCGGAAGCTCACAAAAGAGCAAAATAGAGGCTCGAGCTCGCAACAATGCTCGATGATCAATAAAAAAGCAATTTCAATCATCAGTGCCACTTACTTCTTGAAGCTATATCAAGCCAATACCAGCCTATCTCCTCCTCCCAATTACCCCCTTCACAACCGCAGAGCCTTTCCCAACCCCACCCGTCTTCTTCACCACAGCGCTCTTCCCAACTTTAACCTCCGCCTTCCCAGCTCCCTTCCTCCGCTCCCTCTCAGCCTCCGCCTCCTCCGCAGCCCTAGCATTCCGTCTATCAACATCAATCCCCTGCTCCAACTCCAATTTCCTCGAATACTCCACTTCCCTCTTGCCCCGAATAGCAGAATAGCCCTTCTCTTTGACGGAGTAGAACACCCCTCCCAAATCAGCAAGCCAATGCGCATCCACAGCCGTAGCAACGGACATGTATTCCTTACTCGTAAGTATGAGTTCGTGATAGACCACATAATCCGGCGGATCGCCTGAGTTGTAGAGAGCTGAGGTGGGATGCAAGTTCATCAACACACTAGTGCGTAAGTTGACGTACTCGCCGAGACCCTTTCGCTTGGCTGCTTGATGGTAGAATCCAGAGCAGATGCATTGTCGCACGACATCCAAATCGTAGCCGCAGGACTGTACTTCCATCTTCGGAGAAGAAGTACGCATGATATCCACAATCTGCTGTCGGATTTCGCTCGCTCGCCGAAGTGCTTTCGGGTGTAGGAAGTGTGTGACGCACCACCCATCTCGACTGCCATTGGCGACCCATTGTTGATAAACCGTCAACAAAGTGAGATGATCGGAATCATGCACGAAAAATTTCTCCCGCGCGGCGTCGGCTTCTTCTAGACGTTCTTTGGGACGGTAGAAGACACTAGGCACACTCAGCATGGAAACTATAGTGACCATTTCTTCGGCGCAGGCGTATTCAGTAGAACTTGTGATGACGAGTTTTGCGAGAGAAGGGTCCATGGGAAACGAGGTCATTAATCTTCCCAAATCAGTCAGGTCTCCGAGATTGGTCAAGGCGCCGAGAGCCCAGAGGTCGAAGAGGGAAGTGGTGATTGTTTCTTGGGGTGGAGGGTCCATGAAGGGGAAGTCTAGGAGATCTTTTACTCCGAGAGATTTTAGGAGGAGGACTGTGTTTGCGAGATTTGTGCGTTGGATTTCGGGGATGGTGGCTATATAGAATTCGTCGCGGAAGGCTCGTTCGGTGTAGAGGTGGAAGGCTTTTCCGGGTCCCGTGCGGCCTGCGCGACCGGCTCGTTGGGAGGCGTTGGCTTGGGAGACGGGCGTGATTTGGAGTGTGTCCATTCCCATGCGTGGGTTGTAGACTTTTAGTTTGGAGAAGCCGGAGTCGACTACGTACATGATTCCGTCGACGGTGAGGGAAGTCTCGGCGATGTTGGTTGCGACGATGACTTTTCTCACTCCCGGTGCGGCGCGGTCGAATATCTTTGCTTGCAAGTCTGCAGGCATTTGGGAGTATATTGGAAGGATGCTCAAGGGTGGAGGATCGTTCAGTTGGGCAAGTCGTTCAGCGATTAGTTCGCATGTGACTTCAATGTCTTCTTGTCCCGTCATGAAGACTAGGATGTCGCCTGTGGGTTGAGAGACGTGGATCGATAGCACTTGCCGGACCGCGCTGTCAACATAGTCTTCGCAAGGTGAGCGGGAGTATTGGATGTCAACAGGGAAAGTACGGCCGGGAATGAAGAATTCGGGAGCGCCGCCATAGAAGCGGGCGAAGCGGTCGGAGTTCATCGTTGCGGATGTTACAATCAACTTGAGATCTCTTCGTCTTGTCAAAACTTTCTTGATGAGACCCATCAAGACGTCGGTGTTGAGAGCACGTTCGTGGGCCTCATCCATGATGATACAGGAGTATTGATCCAAGTCCGGGTTGGTGAGGGATTCTCGTAGGAGCACACCATCAGTCATGTATTTGATCTCGGTGTCTTTGGAGGTACAATCCTCGAAACGGATTGCATATCCCACAAGACCGCCGAGGGGAACCTCCATCTCCTCGCTGACTCGTTTGGCGACGGACATGGCTGCTACTCGTCTGGGTTGGGTGCAGCCTATCATTCCATTCTTGGCGTATCCATCCTCGTAGAGAAATTGAGTAAGTTGTGTTGTCTTTCCAGATCCAGTCTGCCCTACAACAATGATGACCTGATTGTCTCTCACCACCCTCAACAACTCCTCTCTCACAGCAAAAGCTGGCAGATATTCCCTCTGTTCCCTTAAAGATTTCGTCCTTGAGAAATCCGACTGACCAGCATCCTGCTTCTTCATATGCTGAGCGAATTTACTCCCCACATTCTTCTCCTCCACCTTGCCCCCTGGAGCCGCAGAGTCAGCATCCTCATCCTTGACGCCCAGCACATTCCCCAGCGCAGTATTGGCCATACTCGTCGCCTCCTGGGCCTGCTTGACTCTCTCCTTCTGCTGCCTCTTTTCTTTCACCACTTTACTCCCTTTTCTCGCAAACACGGCCATATCACTCTGCGGATCCCTGACAGCACTCACAGGCTCCAATTGCTTCGTAAAAACAGTTTTCCCATCCAAAAAAGGCGGTTTCAAATCATGAACCAGTAAATGCACTCTCGTCTCCTCGTTATCATCGTCCACTCCGCCCGAGTACAGCGTATCTCTCGTCTGAGCAACACTGGAAGCAACCATCCGATTTGCTTCCCACGCATCATTATCCTTTTGCCGTTGAAGGAACTTGGCATTGACTTTTGTTCGCGCCGCCATTTTCTTCTCCAGAAGATCTCGTTCTCTCTCCTGATCTGCCCATGTTGTTTCTTCCGTTCCTCCGAATGGATTGTGCGATTCGTCGCCGAGAACTGCGCCGCCGTCTTCCGCTTGGAGATACCAGTCGCGATCTAAAGCGGCGGCGTTGGCGGAGTCTACCCCACTGTCGGCGGTGTTGCGGGCGGGGGTGGAGAAGCCATTGTCGCGGGCGGTCGAGGCGCGGGAGTGGTCTCTCTCATGGCGGAGATGGGAGTTTCGTTGACGAAATGGTTGGATGGAGAGAGGATGTTCGGTGTCGTTGTCGTCAAGTCTGCGCCTTTTGGCACTGTGTTCGCCAGCCATTGGTGAGGAGTTGGGAGAGGTGAAGATACTCACTTTGAACAGGTTTTGTTGGACAATTTGATGTTGATTTTGGGAGACGATCGATTTTTGGGTACAGCGGGGAGCGGAGCTCGGGCCGGAGAGCCGATCGACTTCACTTCACTCGACTTCATGTCAACTCGTCTTTGCATCTCAAGACATCGACAAGGACGTTTCCAAATCATTTGCTTTCTGCTTTCCACTGAAAGCTCTCTACGGGTTTCGGAGCTGCCTGCCATGCTCATCCCGTGAACCCGACTGCCGCTCCCCGGTTCTGCTCGGCTGAAGTCCCTACGCACACCGCTACGTACCCACTTGTCACATTGCCGGAAACAGTGTCCATGTACGCAGAGGCTCTCACAACAGACTTTTCTTTTGGATCGGTATCATACATGACAAAGGCTCTGCCACCGAAAGCTGTGTCTCTACGTACACCATATCATGCAATATCAAACTCAATGTGCCCAAGCTCCCAAGGCCTCTGCTTTCCGCTGTCGTAATAATTCTCATACCATCCAGGATCCATGTGTGGAGGCGCCTTGACGAAGAAGTCATCGTGACTCCTAGATCACTTCCTCAAGTTACGGCAACGGTTCACGAAGTCGTCCCAGACCTTTGTGATCTCTGGACCCTTGAACCGCATGGTAGATGGGAATTCGACTTTCGCCTTCGGGTCCCGACGACCGCAAACAACCTTGCTCGACGGATCGATGCGCAACTTGTGGGCATTGATTTTCTGGCGCAGATCCTCGACCTGCTCGTGGAGTGCCGTGTTCTCCATCTCAGTCTGGCGCAGGATCTCGATCTGCTGGCGCAGTTCGGCGTTCTCCACCTCCAGTCTCGCCAATTCCTGCGCGGATGTTAGTGATGCTGCACGACAGGCGCTAATTCGAAAGAGACTGACCTTCAATACCTGCTGCATGGTTTGTTTGAGGTTGTCCATTGTTACTGGCAGACTTCTGTGCTTGGTTAGTGTTGCGCCTGTTAGGTACATTGAGAAGGAGTGCTGCCTACCAATGTGTGGTTGTTGGTGTTATGGGGAGAAGGAATCTGAAAATGCGCGGAAGCTTCTGGGTTTTAAACCACCAGTGGGCCGGTAACGTAATCTCTAGGCCGCAGCAAAAGTAAAAGATTACTTGCTCGCAAGGCCCTTGGAGTGGGCCACCTCGTATGGTGACAACGGTCTTGTATGTTGACCACGAAACGAAAAGTGCGATAACTTGGAATCATTGGCTTCTCATTCCCGGTCGACAATTCGGCGAAGCTACTTGGACCGTGGGTCGTCTTGCTCTTTTCGCTGCTGAGGCCGCCACTGACTGCTTCTGTTCGCTTCAAGTCACCTCGCATGCACATTAACCCTAATTTTCCATTTCCTTACCACCCGTGGGGTGAGGCAGGGGTGCTCAGATCAAGCATCTGAGCCTCATGCGCTCCGACTTTCTCCTTCAGCTCCGCAATGATCTCTCCCTGGCTAGCGACCAGCTTCTCTAGAGCATCGAATCTCTCGTCACTATTGCTGCCTTGCTTGACGCCGGTAGCGAGGTACGCCGACGGTGGCAAAGTAGGAGGTGACCTGACACAGCCTCCCGCGATGGACGTATTGGCCGCAGGAGGCTGTGTCGACTGGATGTCGGTGAATGCCAGGTCTAAAGACTCTTTCCAGGATTTGAGAGGCAGTGGTCGGCTTGGCTCGATAGTCGCCGGCGGCAGATGCTCAATCGGCGGGAGTGGCTCATTGAGTTTGGACTTCGGAGCCTGAATCATGCTGGGCGGTGGAGGGCACAAGAACTTAGTCTTGTAGTGGAGTGGCTCACTGAGCTTGGACTTCGGAGCCTGAGTCATGCTGGGCGGTGGAGCAGGGTGCGAGAGCTTAGTCTTGTGGTGCTCCAGATTTGTCGCGGCCTGCTGTTTGGCCTCGAATAGCTCCGCGTCTCGCTCCTTGATAGTCTTGGCCTGCGCTTCGGTAGTCTTCAGCGCTTTTGCGAGCTCTGCGTCCGCCACCTGCAAATGCTTGCCTAGATTCCTGGCCTGCTGTTTGGCCTCGAGCAGCTCCACATCCCGATCCTTGATGACCTTGGCTTGCGCCTCGGTAGTCTCCAGCGCTTCTGCAAGCTTTGCGCTCACTGCCTGCGAATTCTCCCGTAGATCTGCGTTCAGACACTTTTGAATTTGTTTGTAGATCTGATCGTGAAGCTCCATCATGCTGTCCATCATGATGGTCTCTAGTTCCTCTTCGAGTAGCTCCATCTTTCTCTTGGTCGCAGAGTCTTGGGTTGCAAGGCGCTCCATCAGGCATTTGTTCTCTCGCACATGAGATGCGACAGTCTCAAGCAGCCGGGCGTTCCCAACCTTGAGGTTCTTAACAGTCTCGCGCTCGGTTTCGAGCAGGGTGAAGTTTTTGGCTTCCTCAGCTCTGAGGTCTGCCATCTCCTGTGAGAGTGTCAGTGATACGGGATCAGAATGAGGGTGAGGCGATTATGGAACGGACCTTCGCCACCTCGTGCATGCCGTTCTTGATGTCGTCCATGACTAATTCAGAAGTACTGTTCTCGGACAGTTCTGTGCTTGACGGTAGTGTTGGGATGGGAGTGCTACCTGCTGATGTATGTTTGCTGATGTTGTGTGGAAGAGAAGATTTCGAAACCGTTGGAACTTCTGTGGGCCGCGAATGCACAGTAGGCCAGGACGCACGGTCTTTTGAGAAGGTTAGGCCACAATGCAAGACGTGAGTGAGGCGCAAAAATAGAGAAAGCTTCACAGTATTTACAGGATGGAAATTTTAGGAGGATTGACCTTTCATTTTGGATCGAGGACTAAGCATAGCCTTTGAGCTAATCGTCTTGCTCTGCTCGCGAAAGCCACTCCATTTCTGTATGTTGCTCGCCTTCAGCCGTAGCTCATCGGTCTCGCCAGTAGTGGGACGACTCCATTCTCGTAGCAGCAAGCACAGTACAGTTCAAGCCACTACCACACTGATCGGACACTTCGGCACCAGCATGGCTTGCTAGAGACCAGCGGAAAGCTTCTCCGCCGCGGCGGTGTAGTACTTTCTCTTGGCAATCAGCTTGTCCATTTCGAAGCATGAGAGAGAGATGCCACGGGCATCGAGATTGTCGAACATCTGTATACTGGTTAGCGTTCCGATCAGAGTGTCTCAGATAGACAGTTCGCTGACGTTTTCGACCATGTCAGAATAGTCGGCGATGACCTCCTCCTGAAATTTGGAGAGTTTGTGTAGCGCATCAATGCCAGATTTCATGCTCTTGCGTTCGGCTGAGACAGCGTCCATGAATGCACGGAAGTTGCGTTTCAGCTCATCGTCGGTCTGCTTTTGAGCTTGAAAGACCTTGAGCTGGTCCGTAGTCTTGGCTTGTAGGTCCCTGTTGATCTTATTTTGAGCTTCGATGTGCTTGAGCAGTTCTGCGTTCTTGGCCTTCAGCTGTTCAAGCTCGTTGGCTATCTCCTGCTGGGACTCCGTTGTCTTCACCAATGCGGCGTTGTTGAGCTTCAGGCTCGCTACCTCCTATGCGCTGGTCAGTAATGCAGCTCCGTGGCGCGTTTGCGAATGCGAGTCGACTAACCTCCCCCAATTCCTGCATGCCGTTCTTGATTGAGTCCATCTTCTAGGGACAGTCAATACAGCGCCGGTGAGCTACGTGGAGATGAAGTGCGGCCCGCCGATGAGCCTTTGTTGGTGTTGTGCGGGAAGGAACTGCAGAAGCGCAGGCGGAATCTTTGACGTTTTTAGGGAGCTAGTGAGCAGTGATGCACAGACTTTGCGTCTTTTACAGGTCGCTTGGAAAGATAAGCACAGGTCACATGAAGCGGGAGAGCTGAGACCACGACGTTGTATTCTCGGCTATCTTAGCTAGGCACTCTACCTCCCTTGCGCACATGCCAGCCCTTTCGCTCTTCGCTCGTTATCTGTCACCGCACACCTTGCTTGGAAGTACCATGGCAAACAGCCCCTGATGATCGAGACCCTTCATGCGATGAAGAAGCATCTCACACTTGAGGTTGCTCGACTACTACTCCACAATGGCGTCCTTTTGACTTGGGCGCTGCCCTCTCGCCACAACGAGTCTTCTATAGATGTCTACCATGTCAGACTTGGCAGTGCCCGTCCTCAAACCCTTCACAGCATCTTTGAGAAGCTCATAATCCATCAGCTGCTTATCCAGAATGTCACTTCTCGAACGCTGCAGATCCTCGATAGTCTTTTGCTGAGTCTTGGCGGACTTGAGCAGCTCCTCGTTCATGGCCTCAAGCATTTTGCTAGCCTCCTTAAGGTCGTCGATGATTTCAAAAGCTCTTTCGAGGTCGGCTTCCTGGGCCGCCATCGTCTGTGGTTGTTAGTCATGTCGTAGGGGGTGATGTGGATATCTCAAGACTACAAACCTTTACTGCCTGCTGCATGATGCTGTTGAAGTCCTCCATGTTCATTGCAAGATACCAAGAGAGTGTTCCGTGGGAGCGGCGAAAAGAGAGATAAAGTGCTGCTCATCGATGCCTGTTTGCTGATGCTTTATAGAGAACAAACTTAAGACGTGCGTGTGGAAGTCTCAGGATTTTCGGCCAAGCAACAAGCGCAGTGCTGCACGGACATTATGAGAGTGAGGATGGAAGACTGAAAATCTCAAAATCACTCCGGAGCGCGTCTGGCGATAGAGTTAAGATCATTGAATCTTCATTTTTGCTTGAAAGCTTATCTAGGGTTCTCTACCTAAGCGTTGAGCGCTCGGTCGTAGTATGCTTCCCCTGAGCAAAAGCATTTAGCTTAACGACAAAGCAAAAGATCAACTCAGACCAAGCCATCCAGTCCGCCGATATCATGGTGATGACCACAGCCATTTACTCCCAGTCATGAGCCTACCTCCTCCTCAGGCACTTGGCTCACGACTCAGGGTCCAGGGTCCAGGGTGGGATACAGAGCCCAACAGTAAGGAAAGGTCTCTGTGGAGAAAGGTCATGATCATCACTTTCCTCGGAACAAGTAGCATCACTTCTTGCATCTCTCTCCGATTGCTCGGTCTTCTGGCGTGGAGCGTCAGGCTTCGCCTTTTGTTCTGCAATGGTTTCCTCTGCGGGGATTGGTCTGTCGAGAATCGACGAGGAAAGACATGGGCGGAGGTCATCTTCCTGGGATGTCACAGCCCAGCGAGGGACAACGAAGTCGTTGAAGGCCTGGAGTTGGGTTGGCACGAACGGTCCGATATGGGGGAGATCCTGGCCAACCTTTGTTGCGTCGGCAAATGCTTTGTGCTGAGCTTTGGTTTTTTGAGGCTCGATGTTGCTTGGCTGGAGCGGATGGTTGTGCTGATGACTTCGTACCGCACATTCCTTGTTGTCGACGGCGACAGCAACGCTGAGACCACCAATCTGAGTGGCTTCCGAAGCACCGCCACTTCCACAGAACAGGTCCATCATGTCACCTTTGATCGCGGTGTTGTCCGCGGCAGCTCCCTGTAGGTAATCCAAAGAGTGCACCAGATTGGAAACCTGATCGCGGGTAAGTATCACGAGCTGAGAACGGCTGCGAGCTGACTGACCTTCTTCTCTACGTGCCTGTGGGCTGGCTGCTGAGCCTCGGTGGGCTGGGGTGTCTCTTCGTAGTCGGTGTCGGGCGCTTTCGGATCGATGGCGAACGGCTTGTGAGCCTCGATGTGCTGCTCCTGCATCTCGCTACGCTTGAGCAAAGTCGCGAGCTCGACCTTCATGTTCAACTTCTCGTGCTCAAGATCAAGGATGGTATGCTCCTTCATCGCAACGCGCTCGCGCAGTGCCAAGTTTTCACCGCGCAGAGTCTCGATGGTCTCAAGCAACTCCTCGTTACCGACTTTTCCATCCTCCAGATCCATGATGGTCTTCGTCTTGGCCTTGAGAAGCTCCTCTAGCTCTTCCTTGTGCTCCGTCAACAAGTTGTTGACCTGCTCATGTAGCGTGACGCGCTTGTACAGATGCGCATTGTCGATCTCCAAATGCTTGATGGTGTTCTGCTCGGCCTTCAAGTGCTCCAGGTGCTCAGCCAGGTTTACGTTAGCCTACAGGTCTGTCAGTATCGTACGTTGTAATTGAGGCCATGACTGACCGCCTGCTGCCTCTCGGCGCTGCTCCTGGGGTTCTGGTCAGTCTGCATGCACATGTATTTGAGGAGGCCTGCGATCTCGGTCGTGGGCCCCTGAAGATCCTTGATGGTCTGGTGTTGATGCATCACGGCCTCATACAGCATTTGCAGGTCGAGCTTGTGGTCCTGCTGACTCTTGATTGTCTGCTCCTGAGACGCAACGCACTGGCGTAGCTCCGCGTTGTCAACGCTCAGACCTTCGTAAGCCTCGAGTTGGCTCTCAAGGCATTTGAGAACGCCTTGCACGGCTTCTTTTTTGCCTTTCGGCTGCGGCGAATTTGTCAGTGACGAAGATTGCCGATCATGTTGCGCCGAGGGATAACATACATAGTCGCGCTTCTCTATCGCCTTGGTCACACCGATCAGAAAGCTCCGTAGGTCGCGCATGGTGAGTGCTGGATGATCTTGCTGCAGATTGTCAGTATTGTGCTTGGCCAAGAAGCGTGCAGCAAGTATGTCGATGTCCCGCGGGAGGGAAGAATCCAGATCTGCAAGCAGAAGAACCGTGCAGAAGCTTCCAGCAGCGAACACCGCCCCCTCCCGTCCGGCTTCACTCGCCACACTTGCCCTCAGCCTCATCTGCTCCCGTGCCGCTTTCAAAGGCCCTACTCCGGCAGTTCAGCTGCAAGCACATTTGAGGTTTGTAAATTCTGAGCACTCAACATAGAACCAATATTGAGAATGGATGATCCCGGTTCTTACTGCCATGGGTTACCTAGCAGGTCTTTGGGAGGGCTTAAGGGGAAATATATGGGGTTGACCGCCCTATATTTTTGCTTTTCTGGACCATGTTTGTGTGTTCGAACAGGACGGCTTTGTTTTTGCTTTTGATGGAGTGTTTCTGTCATTTCTGGGATGGATGGCAGTCTTTGCACTTTCGCGCATTGCTCGACGTGTTCGCTGGGCACACACGGCGCTACTGTACACCAGGAGGGAAGTCTTGCACGACAGGATAGAATGCCAGGTGGTATGTGGAAGAAAATTCGGCTCTCCATTTTTAGGCAGACTTATTTGCGAGTTTCGGGCGGATGTAAAGCAATGTGTTAGCCCACATCTTCGTCTTGGCGACGATCCAACTCACGTACGCTACGCTCTCTCCTGACCGCACCCTGCCTCCTTCTCTGCCGCACTTCAAGGGGTCTCTAGTCAAATTTCCACTAATATTTGAATAAGATTTGACTTCAGAGACCCTCTCATGTGCGCGCGAGGGTCTTCGACCAAGGGAGAGTCAGCGGCTGAGAAGGAGACAGACCGCACCATCATTTCAATACACCGTCTCGCTCTCGCTTCCGCTCTCGACCTCGTTGAACTCCCGACACAAAGCACGGATTCTCTTCCGTTGAGACTTCGCGCGGCCTTCCTCATCGTCCAGACGGTCCTGCTCCGTCTGGATTTCGAAACGCAGTGCGGCGAATTGCTTCTCCATATCCTTCTGTGTCTCCCGCTTCTTCAGAAGGGCGGCGCGAGCCTCCTTGCGAGTTACAACCTCCTGTTTGTGGTCCTTGAGACAGTGCGCAAGTTCGCCGAGAAGCTCGTCGGCGCTGAGCGTGCTCTTCTTGCTTGCGGGGTCTCGGAACGACTGGAGCTTCGTTAGATATGCGACGATAGAAGATCTTGTCTTTACTGACCATATTCGTCTTTCCCTTCTTGGACTTGGTGTCGGCCATCATGGTCGCGTCGGTGAGGCTTTGGGGTGTGTCAGCATATCGCGGGAAGGAAGTGCTCTTGAATAACTCTTACTTGTCTGGGTTTGTCGGATGTTTGCAGAAGCAAGAGTACAGGTGTGAAATTTCGTTTGCTGCCAATTCTGCCCGGCGGAGCGGGGATTGTGGAAAGAAATCTCCCTTGCCAAGACATCGCCCGCATCGTAGCTCAGGGGTTACCGAGCATTGAACACAAGACACTTGCAAAAGGACACTTTCAATCATCAACATCACATTCTTGACATGACTGCGATCTACGACCTAGAGGTACCTGTGTCGCTTCGATCACTAATAACTTTCCGCCAAACTCTCGCCCGCCTTCATCTCCCTCATCTGGAGTTGCTCCACGAGCCCGAATACCGGTGACAGTGGACTCTGTCTATCGAGCAGGCTCTTCAGCTTACACCTCCGACTTCTCCTCGTCATCCATCTCAGAAAATGCCTTGCAAAGAGCACGAATCTCCGCGCGCTGTGCAGCCAGCACTTTCTTCTGGCCTTCCAGGATTGCTTTCTGAGCCTCATACTTCTTTTCAAAGTACTCGTACTGGATCTCCATAGTGAGCATCTTGCTCTTGATCACGGCGCACTCTTCAAAGTGAAATGCACAATGCAAGTCACTTCTGGCATTCTCCTTGTTGTCGAGGTCGTCTTGGTGCTCGGACACAGCTTTAGTCTCGAGCTCAGTTTGTTCCTCGTGGCCCTTGATCGCGGACATGATTTCCATCATGAGACGACGCTGGGCAGTCTGTCTGCTTGTCAGCGGCAAGTCGAGAATCGCTCAGAATATCGCCTTCACTGACTGGCTCTGCCTGTTCTTCATCCTCTTCAGTTTCCGTGCGCTCATCTTCGTGGAGATGCTCGTCCTTCTCGCCCTGTGTGTCTGTCAGCGTGGTGCTTGGAAGAGCGTACAGCGTCCGATCGACCTCACCATCTTCGGCTGCTTTGCGGCTGCATTTTCTTCCGGCTGAGATGCGCCAGACTCAAATCCCCCATTGTCCCAATCTCGCTGCCAGCATGTCAGTGAAGTGTTTTAGAACGAATCGCGAGCCTGTTCCCACGGACCAACTTCGGCTTCTTTTTGGGCGTCTTGAGCCTGCCCATCGTGATATGTCCAGGAACCTAGTGAGAATGGTCAGTCGTCTGGGTGGGGAGTCCGCTGAGCTCATACACACTGGTTCTCGCTTTGAGTGGTGTTTGGAGATGCATAAAATTGAAAAGCGCGTTAGTCTTGTTTGCAGCGGCGGCGGCAGTAGCCGTCCTTGACGCTGCGGGTACGTGCTTTGTAGCCTCAGGCAAATTCAACGGTCAATCAGGTCCAAAGGGAGTTTGTGTGGTCTATGCGAGTTCGAGGTAGATCACAAGATTAGTGAAGGAAAGGTCTCGAAGTGTTCACTTTTCATTCTTGGCTACAAGCTCGATCATGACCTGTGCACAACCTGAGATTTTTTTTCAACCAAAGCTGCAGCATATCCCATTTGTCGCTGTGATATGTGATCGCAGCGGCTGCTGGCTTCACTGCTCAGCTTCTCTCCAAGCGCCAGCCCCGCTCCGATGAGGAGCTGCACAAGGCAAAGTCGCGGTGGAATCTTTCAGGTTCTGGACAGTCTCCTTGAGATCTGCAATCGTCTCACGAAGCAGTCTGATGGTGTCTTCCTGTGAGGCGATAGTATCATCGCGGGCTTTGAGAGCGGGCTCGCGTCCAACAACCAGCCCAGAAGATGGGTGTTGCAGAGCGCTGAGCTGCGCATCTCGCTCCTGAATAGTGCTCTTGTGAAGATTGATCTCCGTCTCAAGCTTCTCGATCTTCTGTTCATCGGGTCTCATAACAGCCACGAGCCAAGCTTCTAGCTTCATATCCTGGTCTGAGATGATTTGGGTTTTGGTAGCGACCACCTGTCGAGCATGCTGTAGAGCGGTCGCTTGCGTATCGATGGTAAGTTCCATCTCTGCCCGCTGACGGCGCTGAGCTTCGATATGTCCCACAAGCTCGATGTTCCTGGTCCTAATTTCAGCCATCTCCTGCTTGCGCGTCAGTGAAGCACACTTTGGCGGTCGGAAGAAGCATGTCATTTACTGTATCAGCCTCTTGCATGGCTTTCCGGAGGTTGTCCATGTTGAATGATTGAGGGAAATGCTGAGAACTGTCAGTCTAACGGTAGAGCAGCTGGGCGAAGTCTCACTCACCGACTTCCGTCCTGTCGAAGTGTTTGTAGAATGGAAGTTTGTGGAAGTTTGCTTTGCCCGCGACTTCGGCTAGCGGGCAGTGAGGCATCAGGCACGTCCCTTTTGTCGTCTCATCCCGTCCCAGCTACAGCAAATTACCGTCCGAAAGCTTTGGCATGTACTACAGGCGCTGAATGCGCGGAAACACACCGCAAGTCACAACAATGTTCGAGCAACAAATCGAATGACAGTCGTTGACTTTTGATTCTTGGCTATAGCTACACGATCTAATCCTGTCAAAATAAAACTCAGCTCCATGGCCGCAGTACTCATTTTAGGGCCTTTATGACTACATCCTAGCTCCATGCATCTTGAGACTAGTACTCTTGGCCCCTTGGTCTGACGTTGTCGTAGCTGTAGTCTGGCCGGTCTGAGCGATAACCTCCGCGCTCGTGCTTCTGCCGCTCAATTGTGTCTTCGTGCGATGCAATGATCTTCTTCTGCTGAGCAATGAAGTTGTCTCTCGACAGAACGGTCTTCTGGTGGCAAGCCGCAGCCTCTTCCAGTACCTTGATGCGATGATCCCTGGCTTTGATGTCTACCTTGTGATTTAACTCTTGGGCTTTCTGCGCCAGGTTCAATTCTGCAATCCGTGCTTCTGCGTTCTCGGTTTTTTCCTCTTGGATGTCGAGGAGGTCTGCTCGATCTTCCAGATCCAGATCTTGCTGTTTGATGGCTTCCTCATGATGGGCGATGGTCTTCTCGTGAGTTTCGATGGTGCTTTGGAGGCGCTGCATATGCTCATCACGCTCTTTGGCTGTGCTCTCCAGCTCTTCGATGATCTTCGCGCGGCTCCCAAGCTTCGCGCAATACTCCTCGACGGTGGCGTCCTTTGTTTCAATGGTCTCCTTCAGCTCTCGGACCTGCATTTCGAGACACGCAACGGCCTCCTTCTCGGCCTTCAACCCCACTTCAATATCTTTCAGCTTAATGGCTTGCCCCGTGGTGGTCTGCTCGTGTATCGCGATGAGCTTCTGTCCGTTATCAAGAGCGGCTCTCTGGGATGTGGTGTTGTCCTGCTGTA
Source organism: Ramularia endophylla (assembly GCA_002116395.1). Taxonomy (NCBI): domain Eukaryota; kingdom Fungi; phylum Ascomycota; class Dothideomycetes; order Mycosphaerellales; family Mycosphaerellaceae; genus Ramularia; species Ramularia endophylla. The sequence continues at coordinate 38,228 of MWSQ01005566.1, read as the reverse complement.
TCTTGATAGTTTCTTCGAGGCGCTTGATGGCAGTCTGGTCCGGCTTGGTGAGCTCCACCAGCTTCGCGGTAGTGACCGCCAGGTTGGAAAGTACCTGTCAGCATGTCAGCGATGCTACATCTTCCTCACATTCGTCTTTACGTACCGCGAGCGTGTGCTGCTCTTCAGCGGTCTTGGGGCTCTTCATCGTCATCTCGGGTATCTGTGTGTACTGAGAGACGCCGCCGAGAGATGAAGTGCGATGTCACGTACTGCTGTATGATTTGCTGATCAGATGTAGACGGGAAAGGTTTGGAGGTGAGATCAGGCATGGATCGCTGGCAGAAAGTGGCGGGTGCAAGAGCCTCTTTTCTCTCAGGTCAAGCATCCACACGGAAAGACCTGACCGAGCTACGCGCGCTTGCTGTCACGAGAAAGGTGGAACATCAAAGAGTTGATGCAACGAGAAGGTGCGCCTGAATACTTTCGATTGTTGTTTGCGAGCGAACTTCCCAGCCACATTCTGTTTCAACCACCTCCAACACTTTTCGTCCCCCTTCTCGCCCATGACCGTCACCTCTACTGGGATATCAACAGACGAGTCTAGGATGTAGGTTTTTCAGACTTCACACGAACAGGCCGGCTCGCAAGTACCCCAAGATCCTTGATGGTCTCCTGCTGCGCTGCAATCTGCTTCTCCATCGTTCCCATAATCCCCTTCTGGGACGCAATGATCTCTCGCTGATTGTCAATGAGCTCCTGGTCAAGGAGCATCGCTTTGTTGGAAGCTTCCTTGATGGCCTTGAGGGTTGTCTCCTGCTGGTCGCGGCCTTCCTCGTACTCCCTGATCAAGTCCCCAGCTCTGCAGAGCTTCGCGTCCAGCTCAGAGATTCGCGCGCTTAGTTTTTGAAGCTTTGATCTTGCGCCCGTCTTCTTCTGCGCTGGCTTTAGTGGTGTAGCTTCCGGAAGGACCTTCGTCTTACTGACCTTCGTTTGCTGCTTCGCCTCCCCATCCGAACCTTCCATTGGCTCGGTTATGCCTCCCATCGCGAATGATGCGATGCTCTTGATATCTGTGACTGGATGCCACTCCGGCTGGGTGGAGTATACACAGAAATGATGGTGTTTGATCATGTGATGATGTTGTTGTGTGAGAAGTGAAGTTCTGGAAAGAAGCTTTGAGAGAGTCCGTTCTGCTAGCTAGCGCAGGTAGCTCCGCTGAGTGCTTCAGCTGGCAATTTCTCACATCGAAAGGTCTAGAATGGCTGAAACATGAGCTTCGCTCTATGTCTTTTCGACTTTTTTCTTCACAGTCCTGCTGCCAGCCTGGTGTGAAGAGAAGAGACAATATCTCCGATATAAAACCACCCCCTTTCCTTCAAATTCCTCATGTCCTATTCCATTGTGTTTACGCCGATGCTTTTCAAGTAAGCCTTGAGCTCAGTCCGAGCTTCTCTATACTCCTCTATAGCTCTGATGCCTTCCTTGTCCATATCTCTGGTCTGCTGCAATGTGCTATCCTGGACCTCGCTGGCTCTGCGAACTGCTTCCGAATGCGCTTTACTAGGATCGTCATTTGCGTTTTTCTTAGCTTTGTACAAAGCTATTTGAGAGTGCTTGAGAGCTTTCTCCGAATGCTTGAAAGCGATTCCTGCCTTGCTTCGAATGTGATTGGCGGTGCTGGCTTTCCTCGCTAAGTTGAATGGTAGATTTGGCGTCTTTTCATTCTGTTAGATAGTAAGTAGGAGGCCTTGGATATGCAACAAGCTCACTTACTCTCTCAGGCGCTTCCACAGAGCCTGATGAGTTCTCCATGATATATCTTTGTGATGGGTGGTTATAGTCGAGAGATACCAATGTCGTGTTTGTACAGGATGGCAAAAATTTATACTTTTTTCGATTCCATAGATATGGATCAGAGCTGTTACATGCACCGTTTGCTGCGGCACAAGCATTTTCTTTCGGCACGGACTCCAGCGAGCTCGACCTTATATGGATTCGCGAAGGCGGAATCGCAGAGCGTATTAATCTTGACTCTTGAGACTCATCAAGCAAAATCACATGGATGCCGATTGCTGATATGACCAGGAGAATACAGAGATCTAAAAAGTGGTGCTAAAGAAGGTCTTTGCTCAAAGAGCTGCGAGCCTCTTATGCACTCAACTTATTTTCTCATCAGCGACGGCCAACTACTACAGTCGCCTAGAATGATCTTACTACAGTCGCCTACGATGAATCTACTACAGTCAGTCGCCTAGAACGATCTACTCCAATCCTAGCGTGCCGGTCTCATAGACGCAACGATTAGCGACCTCCCACCGAAAGACCTGAAGTAGTTGTAATATGGAAAGTATTACAAGCAGATTTCCTGTCTACTACCAAACACCGACCTTGCGCCACGCGAGTTTCGATGGAGTTGACTTTCGTTGATTGGCTAGAGGCCATAATGAGAGCTTGAGACAGCCTACGCTGATCTTCTCATGATTTCGAACGCCGCTCCCGCTCTATGTTCCGTGTGCTCTGCTGTCAACAATACGCCAAAACATCGGATGTTATATCCTTTCTCTCTCAACACCCGCCGTTCCATCAACTTCACATCAACACAAGAAGAGCCAGGAGTGCCATGCTGGCTTATTCAAAGAAGCTGGAAACCCACTTCAAAGCCTTCTCCTTGCTTCCTTTGCCTCGAAGAATCCTGATGGTGTCCTCCAGATCCTGATTGACTTTCTCAAAACTCTTGATCGTCTCGTTCAGCATGGCGATTTTCTTCTCACGAGCCTCGATGAGCTTATCTGCACCCGCAAGCTGATCCTTGAGCTTGACGATCTCCTCTTGCGCTTTGATGAGTTGCTGAAGTTCGATCAGGTCGGACAGCTTCTTGTGGGAGGCTTCCGCGCTCGTCATGCGCTTCTCAAGAATCAGCTATGTTACCTCAGTCGTTACCTGATGCAAGCTCACCTCCCCCGCGTCAACCGCCGTTTGCTGGGTTCCGTTCTTTTCCATGATCGAGTCGTCGATACTGAGCGCCCGAGCGCTGGACAGCTTTTGGTCAGCAGTATTCTGTACTGGTGAGATTGTAGAACCTTCAGAATCGATTTTGGTCGATGCTTGGAAGATTGTAGTCCGGAAGCTCGTGGATGCTATGTCGAACTTTCATTTACAGCCTAGCGCCGTTGTGTCAGCAACGGTCTTGGCTTGACGAGCATCACGTCGAAAAGTCTGGACACGTTGAGACATGGGAAGACGTCACCGAGGTCACTGTTAAGATGAGATTTATCCAGCCGGGAAACTTGTGATCGAGCTTGTGTCAACTATTTCCAACAATGTTCCCTGAAAATGATCGTCACCTTTAGAACCATTAAGAGCCTAAACATGGGAAGACGTCACCGAGTTCACTGTTAAGATGTAAAGCCGAGAAACATGTGATCGAGTTTGTGTCAACTGTCTCAACAATATTCCCTGAGAATAATCGTCACCTTTAGAACCATTGAGAGCCTTTGCATTAGCTAGGTCGCTTGTTACGTGGCGGAGAGATAAGATCGAACAAGCAGCGTCCGTGAACAATCCCCATCTTGACAGCTCTGCACGTTGCAGACTTTGTGGGAAGTGACTTCGTACTTCTGGCTAGACTCTCTTCCAAAGATCTTGAAGTTGCATGCTGCGTGGTTCTTGTAAAGAGTGTGTGCCTTCTTTGTTCCTCGCAACTGATCTCCTTCTGCAGGCAACAGAAAACCTCGCAAGTGTCGCAGTCAGAAATGAACAGACTAGACTACACGGGAGTGCTCCTGTAGTCTCTCAATCGCCTCTTGCTGCTTCTCAATCATTACCTTGTGCTCCTGAACGCTCTCCTGCAGCAGTTCGATTGCTTCACGTTGGTCTTCACTCGATCTCTTCCCCTCTCGTATATCCCCTCCCATCGACCCAATCGTATCTTGTTGGTTCGAGACTGTCCTATCCAAATCGGAAAGCTCCTCCGTTGCTCCGTTTTGCTTTTCGATCATTTTACGCATTTTGCCTTCCAGTAACTCTACCGTGTCCTGCTGGTTCATGACTTTCTCCGTAAGTTCCTCCGTGTCCTCTTTCACTATCTGGAGTTCATCATGCGGGTCAATGACATCATTCATCATCTTCTCCTCTAGCATGTCGACTGTGTTTTCGTTGGCGTCGATCGTGTTTTGCTGATTGGAAATCACCGACTTCAGATGATCCACTTGACGCTGGATCTCGTTTCGCAGGTCCGAGACGGTTGTGCTCAACTCTTCAAAGCGTTCGATGGCGTGTTGATGGTCGGAGACAGTTGATCTCAGTTCTGCTAGCACCGCAATCTCGTATTGCTGGGTATTGACCGCCTGCTTCTGCTGCTGAACCTCTTTCTCAAGTGAGGAGATTGTTCCTTGTTGCTCGGCCATCTCCGACTGCAAGATCGCCATTCCCTACGTTCCTTATTAGCAATGCTGTTCACGGAAATGGCAACACTAAAGACTGACCTGCGCCATCTTCATCGCAGCCTTCGTAATCTCGCCTACAGTGTTCTTCAAGTCATCCATGATGAGCGTCAGGATGACAGAATCTTTTGGCAAACTTGAACAGCAGACAGACTTATAGTCTGACGCCCTGGCTAATCTAGGCCTGGTTTACAAACAAAAAAGTTTGGAAACGCGAAGAATTTTCCGTTGCGCGCAGGCTGCATCTCGCTCGACTCAGGGGGTGATTAGTCAGCCATTCCATTTCGAGCAGTAGGGTGTGGAGCCGCATCCATAGCACCCCTCAACATTCGTGGGAAAGAGATCTTTGAGTGGCATAAGATCATGTTTTAGTGGAAGTCCTTTCCCAAATTACAACCTAAGAACTCCACATTTGTCATCGGATTATCCCAATCCGTTGTGGAGCAATTCGTGCTTCTCATGACATCTTCGCGACTAGTAAAGCCACTAAGACGGACTGAGACCGGCAATGATCTTGTTAAATCTCTCCTTCGCTGCATTCTTCTCTGAGACGATCCTCTCCTGATCAGCGTTAATTATCTGCCTCTGAGCTGCGATGGTCTCCTGACAAGCGGCGAGATCCTGCTTTTGGCCTTCGATGGCCTCCGAGAGGTGCGCCATGGTCTCCTTCTGGGCCGCGAGCGCCCCGTTCAGCGTCTCGGTGACTGCCTGGAAGTTGTTGATGACTTTTTGCTGGGAGTCGACGAGCTTGACCCACTGCTCGTTACTAGTCGTAGACGTGCTTGTTTTTCCCTGTGTCGATCTCAGTACTGATTCTTGAAAAGTGTTTTCGGCTTCACTGACCGTATCCACTCGCCCAACGGGTTTCTTTGGGACCTCCATGTTCGCTGGCGGCTTCTGTTTAGTTCGGTCAGTGGACTGGCTGAGGTTGTGCTGAAGGACGGCCTTACCGATGTATTTTCTGAAGTGTGTTTGATGTTCAGAAAAGTTTGCAGGATTGCATGAGACTTTCGTAGATCTGCTCGCGGGACGGTCCCGGCTGTTTCCGTGCCGCTGTCAGATAGTAACGGACGACCCTCCGCTGCGAGGTCTTGGTTCAGGTTTGAGGACGCACGACACCTACGAGTCTGTAGCTCCTGCATTTTCTGGATCGAGACACCATCGTTGAGAAGCTTCAATCCTCACACCTCTAAGATTTAAGCCAACTTACGTCTCAAGTTCCGCGACTTCAGTCGCGTCCAACTTTTACCATGGCTCGTCAATGCTCACCACATTGAATTCCTTCGAGGAGGCTTGACAGTTTCCGGGCGAGATGGCTGCCCTGAAATTCCTCCAAGTATACAGGAAGAGACTTCATTTGCGCAGAGAGCTATTTTTCCCTTTTCTCCAACCTTCTGGTTGGAATTGGCCTCCACATTGACGCCTCCCGCTCACCATCGATGTCATGTCTCCTCACAACGTTCCCAAACCTGTCGAATGCTGTTCCCTGAGCGGATCTGCTCGTCGACAAACAGATCGACGGAAATATAATACTTTCAGCTATGAGTCCTTCAGAATGCCCGCCTTGATTTCTCGCATCTGAGCCTCGATGTCTGCGCCCAGCGCCAAGAGAACACCCCGACGCCAAGCCCAAGAAGAGGGTGCACCGTGACATGCGACCTTCTGGTAATGCCTGGAACGCTGATCCCTATGCCCACACAGGTGCTGGAGCTGCTCATCGCTCTCCCTCGGGTGTCGCGTGCATGGGTCATGAGCGCGGGAGTGAGCTGACATCGCTCGGCGACCCCTTGGCACGCGCCGCAGGTCCTTGGTTTGTCCATGGAACTGCTCCGTAGAGTTATGCCTCATTACCCGACTCAATGGACGGAAGAAGAAGCTGCAGTCCCAGAAGAAGCGCTTGAGTGGACGTAGCTCCAGAAAGCGCCTCTTTCCGCCCGCACACCTTTCCCAAGCCAGTAAATTCTGCCTGAGAGAACCCAGACATGTCAAAGGTGCTCTCTCAATGCAGTGACTGGCTTCAGAGCCTGGGCCGAAACCTCTGCTTGACAACCCCTCATCTTGATGAAGGCCGAGTCTTTGGAAGGGCCAAACTCTCCGAGTCGGCGTAGTTGCTCGTCAATGGAGGACGGATCTGCTTGGCTGGACGATTTCGCCGGACAACTCTTGTCTCGGAAGCCCTGCCCGTCTCAACATACTGCGGCGAAGAAGGAGAGTATCGATACTCAGACTTGGGGTCACAGGCTGTATACACTCCAGGAGTTCAAGATGATGATCTTAAGGCATCGCTCTCAGTGAAGAGACTGTCGTTAGGGACACCAATAGTCACTCAGCCGGCGTGATCGCTGTGAAATGAAGGAGAGATCTAAATCACTGGACTAGTCCCCTGCGAAGTCTTCTTCTTGATAGCTTTGTTCTTCACAAAGCTGAAGCGCGATGACAAGGAATCAGTATACCGACCCAGGACTACAGGTTTTCTTGAAATAAGCTTTCGCATCTTGAGCATCACATGCACGCAGCACGATGGTCAGTATCAGGATCGTCCGGACTGAGTTGCGAGCAGCTGGCACTCTTAGTCGAGCTCTCTAACCCGCTTTCGTAGAGTTTTACCTCTTCTATACTATGAAATGCTCTGCAAGCAAAGCAGCTCATCGTCACATCGAGAGGCTAGGACGAGTGAGCAATATCTTGGAAAAATTCTAATCTTGACAGCTTTCCCTCCAGCCCTCAGGCGACTCTAGCACAATCGTATCTCCTGCATGCTACTCGGAACGTCGACCCCCAATATCGTCTAAGTACACCTTGAGCACACCACGAGCCTCTCTATACTGCTTAATTGCTTTGACTCCCTCCCTGTCCGCATCTCTCACGTTTTGCAGTGTCGCCTCTCGAGTCTTGGTGGCTTGATCAATCTCTCGCAGTGAACTTTCGGTTGGATATTCGGCAGCTTTCCTTTGAACTTGAAGTAAGAAGGCATCAGCTTCCTCGAAAGTATTCTTGGCCTTATCGAAAGAAGATCTGGCTTTCTCGGCAATGTGGCTGGCTGTACTGGCATCGATGACCAGTTTGAATATCAAGCCTTTGGGATCTTGGTTCTTGCTCATGATGCGGATAGGGGAAAGGTCTGGCTTGGAAAACGAACAGGTAGACGATAGACTGTTCAACCAAGGGGATTAACAGGTCCCCATACACTCGCGTTGTTTGCCTACAAATAAAAGCCTTCATACTAGAGCTGGCTAGAATGCTCTCAGCTCTCAAAGCTCCAAAACTGTTTGACTTCCATACTAGCCACTCTGTTCTTCTGTCTTCTCATGAGAACTGGGAAGACTGCCCGCTACTGCCTGAGGTGAGAGATCTAGTTCAGGTTGTTACTTGACGCGTCATTCAAACGCAAGGAAAATGACAGGTGGATACGGTGACTTTTTGATTTTTGCTGCAAGCTTCTTGCAGGCGTTAGGACTGGCTGACGTGCAATAGTACCTCTTCCCAGGCCTGACGAGACTCCAGCTAACACCCTCTGCATGAATAAGCTCATCTCACATTGCAGCCTCGCATCTCCAAGCCCGAAATTTTGTCACTCGTTCTGGCCGGATCATTCTAGCGGTGTCACTTCCATATAGTGTTTTTGGCACTACTCAACATGTTCTTGTCCTGCATCATGAAGTCCTTCAGCTGATATCCGAGGATGCGCTTATCCGTCTCAAGACGCTGCTGGTATACATCCATTGCATCCACTCGCTCTTTGGTCTCGTTTGCCATGTACTCTAAGTCCTCGACTTTACACACAATGTCCACCTTCAACTCGTACCGTTTCTTTTTTGCATTGGGGTCCAGGATGGTCTCAGCCTTGATGAGCTCTTTGAGAGCCTCAAAGGCTAAGCGTTGGGCCTTGATGGCCTCGAGTAGAGCCTGACGATACTCGGCTAGCTCACTCTCCTCGATCTGAAGACGAGTGATGCGGTCCTCGCAGCCCCTGGCGACTTCGTTTTGAGTCTGGAGCTTCTCTTCGAGCTCTTCGGCGGCGATCTGCCACTATAACGGATGCAAGTTAGTGATTGTATCTGAAACATTTTGAGAATCCACTCACTTCCTTTGTCTGTTCTCCCTTGTTTGGGTAGGACATTGTGATCGCTTGAGTACTTTACCATATGTCGTTAGTAACCAGACTCAAAACATCGCGTGATGCTGCATACCCTGCTAATATTGCTGACCGCTTGTACAAGGGAGAGATGAGATTCAAAGCCGAGACTCAAAGTGCGAGCAGGTTTTGTTTGCTGCGGCAGCGGCCGTCTGTGCGGTGTAGCCCATCCCGTGCACGTCCGCTGGTGCCTCAGGCGGGACTCAAGGCTCACTGCTTTCAATCATTGGTCTTACAAGGTTAACATTGTACGTTTAAAGCTTCATGTATCAGTGCGCGTGGCCTGAGCCTGGCGATTCTTTCAAATGCGTCCAAAGAACATATCTTCTCAGAGTAACGACCAAAGGACTGCCACATATCCGTCTCCCGTGGCTCGGACAGTGTGTTCTAGTTGTATGAGACTCTCACAGCTCAAGCCGCCTGCCGCTCCCATCCGGCTCGCTTATATGTTACTTGTCCCGATTTATCCAACCGCTCAATCGCCAAGATCACGACTCTGCCAACTCCTGCTCCCTCTTGTGATAGGACAGTACATTCTCAGAAATCTGCCAGTCGATCAGAGTTGTCTCCATCTTAGATTTCATGACCCTTGCAAATTCAACATGAATTTTGAGGTCCTCCCGCTGCTGAGAAATGACTTTGCTCTGAGCCAGGATCGTCTTCTCCAGCGCAGCAAGCTGCTGCTGCATCCTCACGATCTCTGCCGCTCTCTGTGTTCTTGTCAGCGCTATTCTCCGAGACGAGCCGCGCTATAACCCACCTCATCCGGCCGATCCGAGGTCTTTCCAAGGGTAATAATTGTGCTGAGTCCTGCTGGAGGCCCCTCTTGCGATTTCTCGTCTTCGGTGGCATGAATGCGTTGACCCATGATCCAGGTGTTAAGTGATGAGAGTGATGATGTATGAGTTGAGGATGTGTTGGAGGGGAAAGTCCGGGAAGCGCACGAAATACTTGGTACGTTTACTCGGTGAGACATCCGGCGTTCCCGACCACAGCGAGTGCTTCCTTATACGTGTCATCTTGGGTAAACTCCTGCCAGTCCGTAGCTTTAAGCTTTGAAGACCACCTTCGAGACTCCGTAAACTTTGCATCGCAGTTGGTCTCTATTTCGTAGACTGATATCGGGCCCCCATACTGGTCCCCTGAGTACTCTGGAGTCTCGAGACACACGGGCGGTAGGATTGACACTTGATGAACCTTGACCTTTCCTTTTTCTATGCCTTAGCTTATCCTGGAATCAATTGTGAGAAACCTGGCTGCACTCTCTCGTCGCGTTCATCGCGAGGGCTGATCTCTCAATGCGGTGATCATTTTGGAAGTCCCGAAAGGCCATCGGACTGGCAGAGTACGCGTAACACAACGGAGATGACCAGAGTCTTTCTATCTCGACGCGGCCACCACATTTGAAGTCCCGAGAGGCCTTCTGGTCCTTCCACTGGGCTGGGCACTGGCCAAGTAATTGATTGACGCGAGGTACGGAAATGGATTCAACTTCTCGCTCTTTCCCTACTTCAAGTCCACTGCATGCAACAGCTTCGCCACACTAGCCATTTCCCCTTCAATCTTTTCCTTCTGCTTCAAGATGATCGCCGCTTGTCTTTCGATAAGTTGCTTTTGATCCTCATTCGTCTGCTGTAAGGCTTTGATGACCTCGATCATATCTTTTTGGTAATCAATCGTCTTCCATAGCCCGTTGATGATCTGCGCAGCTGGATCTGGTTTCGTCTACGGTATTGTGAGAGACGCATTCGAGATGTCATGCGGCATTGACTGACCTTGGAGTGTTTGCTCTCCGAAGTGTTACTCATTTTGATGGATCGAGAGGTATATGCCGTTTATTGATAAGTGTGGCTGATGTTGAGAGTCGATGTTTAGATGAGGGAGAGAAAGGAAGATGCCCTTCGATCACGACTAAGAGGCGCCTTGTTCTTGCTTCTTCGTGCAAAAGCTTCGTGCAGGAGCGAGTTTGCAACGATCTTAGACTGGGAAAGCTCGGTGGGTCTCTAGGTATGGTCTTTCGTGGACGGAGAAGCAGAGCAGTCGACAAGAGAATCCTTCAAGAAAAGGCCTTCGCATTGAAGGACTGCATACCGTTCCAAAGTCGCTCTATCGATGGAGGCATCGTCTACGGGACCATCAGAAGCCGTTGAACTAGCTCAGTTGCTCGTCATTCAGAGAAGAGTTCTCAGGGATCTACCGCTTCGCCCGAAAAAAAACTGGTCTCTTCGATGCAGGTGCTGTTACTCGAATGGTCTCTGCTGAGTATTCGAAGCTACGCGGTGCTTCAGAGACGCTTCATATCGGCTACTTTGTTCTAACGCTTACGCTCTTGTAGAAAAGGCATACACTGGCCAGGTCATGGACTTATCATTGATTCATTGGAGAAGAAGGAGTGCTCGTCAGATCACAAACGCGTCATGGAGGTAAGTGCATGCCTAAAAGCGAATCTGACTTCCATTTCTACATGCTAGTAACTTTTGGGTAGGTCAAATATGCTCGTAATATCACATTGCTTTCGCCAGAATCCTATGTCGACGATTCACAGCTTATCCGGTTCGAGAAGATGTGAGTGAATGACATAATGCGCGCTGAAGTTGATCGTGAGGAATGGCCGCGTGGATTCGTCTAGCTACGATCCCATGCCTTCTCTCGCGGTTAATTCCCCATCAATCGGTAGATTTCTCCGCGCAACTTAATTCCCTTCAATCGATTGATATCTTCGCGCATTTCAATCCTAGCCCAAGAGCTACCTCCTATCAGATCTAAGACAGCATGTCCAGCTTCGCTCCAACCACCCGCAACATCTCCATTACCTTCTCCCATTTCTTTCGAGTCCCATCCACGTCGAAATTGGCGATAATGTCCTTGCAATGATGCTTCAGCTGATCGTAGCTCTCACCAACAGGCATCTTATTCTTGCTGAGCCGGTGCCATTCCTCGCGATCGTTGCCTTGGTTTTCGATGAAGTCACGCGCGGGAAAGATGGCCTGGTCGACCTTCGCGGCAAGCTCGGTGCTGCCAAGCTCCTGAAGTCTCTGGGAGATCTTCTCGCCGTAGGTGGTGACTTCCTCGAGCTGCTCTTTCGTGTCGGTAGTGACATCGCCCGTGAGAAGTTCCACTGCCTGCCAGAACCAAGACGGCTTGACGACCCCGTTCTTCTCCACTGTCTCGTCTCCGGCATACTCCTTCTTCAAAATCTTGAATGTTGCAATACCCTTACTAATGGAGCTGGAATCGACCATCGTGTCACAGCGTTGTTTCAGCTTGCTGTAGTCCTCGCTCTTGGCGCTCTCATCTGCGATAATGTCCGCCAGCTTATCGCGAATGTCGATGCATGCAGACAGACCTGCTGCGGCCGCGCGCAGCAGCCTCAACTCGCTGGGACGGACATTGCTTCCCAAATCGAGGACCGCGACCTCGAGCGCCGCCCAATCTTTCACGAAGCCTTTGAAATCCTGGCTATTGAGGACTTGGACGGCATGTTTGAACCATTCTGGCTTGGTTTCGAGGCTTGCGGCGGCAGGATTGCTGGCGCACGCGGTGAAGAGGTTGTGCACCTGGCGGGCATCGTTGTTCTGGATGAGAGTCAGCATGTGTCGAGCGACCAGTAATGAGCTTACCGACTAGATCGTCAGGAGATTGGGCCATGATATCCATCATTGCCATGTCCAGATCTGCCATGTTGGTCGGTGTAGTCGTGATGATGTGCGAGCAAATTTCGTGCGATGAAGGTGTCGGTGGGAGCGGTGAGAGGTGATGTGTCGGGTGACGATGGTTGATGGAAGAAAGTGCTAGATGTCGAAGAAGGTTTTTTTCCTGTAGCGAACGCGGATTCAGGCAGCAGTCCGAAGCTGAAACACAAGCGAAGAAGTCTCGTCGCCGATTGCGGTCACATGTGAGGGCAGACGTACTGCTGTTGCCTGATCCGGACTAGCGCGCGTCGGTGAATGAAGTTCACTTCTGGAACAAATTTCCATGCGCCTTCGCAATTTCCATGTTATTCTTGACACTTATTTCACCAGTAATCATAAGAGTATCTACCTTTTCGGCACGACGGTTGCACTGTACAGCTTCTCGATAGAACGTAAACTACACAATGTCACACTCTCGTATGACAGCAGCGCTGTGAACATTACTTTCTTTCGTACATCTGAATCAACTTAGGTACCCAGCTTCTTAGACCATTGGTGTCTCAGTCATGTAAGTAAAAGTTTCTTTGTTTTGGCACTGAGCAAAAGCTCTTAGCAAACAGCGGCTCCTCTCCGATTATTTTACCATAAATCGTCGTCTTTCTCTGCTGAATGGAAGGAAACACTCCACCTTCAGAGATATGAATCAACCTGCCAGCAGCAACATTTCCACGGTCGAAACTATCTCGAAGGATTGCAACTTTGTTCTCGACGTTGGAAATCCCGTAGCCAGGAGGCTCAAGGTCTCATCCAAAGTCCTGACAGCAGCGTCAAGATATTTTGAAGCGCTTCTTGGGCCACATTTTCGTGAGGGTCAGACTTTGGTCCAATCTGGAACGGTGATAGTCCCCACTCCCGACGATGACCCTCAAGCCATGAGCGATATGTGCAACTTGCTCCATGGTAGAAGCATACCTGAGTTACTTTCACGAAGGATCCTGGCTTCTCGAATCCTCTATTTGGCCATCACTCTTGACAAGGTTCGCTCCCCCGATGAGACATGAGGAACGTGTGTGTCACGCTGACTTTCTCACAGTACCAATGCGTCGATATAGTTGCGCTCCAATCACAGGGCCTTCTGTTCGGATGCATGTTCAACGACGGTTACGGCAACATGGAGCTCGCTCAGGTCACAGCAGCTGCCTTCCTACTTAACAGCCCAAGGTGCTTCAAATGGGCAACTGCGAAACTGATCAGGGGCTGTTCGGTGCCTCTGGAAAATGTGTTTGATGGGAGTATAGCTGACATCGTTCCGGCCAACGTGCTTCGTGAGTCAACAGGATCAGAACCTTGTAGGAAGGACTTCTATTACTAACATTTCTTCTGACAAGTTGGCATCAATGAAAGACAGCGAGAGACATATTCGGTTATCGCAAATGAGTTGCCCAATTTGCTGGCGGAAAGTAGAAATTTGCAGGCCAGAGACGCTGCACGTTTGTTCGACATCTACTCTTGGCCCTTGAGTGACGAAGACTTTACGATGCTTACTGACGCTTGCGTCGAGAGTGCGGATATCACAAGCCTCAATCAGGAAGTTGACCGCTCGTGCCAAGGACTCTGTCTCTTCTGTGCAAAAACCGGAATGTCAGATTTGACAGCTGTGTGCAACGTGGCCGAGCACTTGTGAGCTTGAGATCTGTTTGGATGGGTCAAACGCAATGCTTATTGCCTGGACTCATCCGGGTAGTTCCAAACTTCAAAGCATGAAAGGTCACCTGGTTGAGCTAACAGGGCTAAGGAGGTTTTTGTTATGGGAATTGGAGTGATAGTCTTCTGACCGCCCTATTTGAGATCGTTGTCAGCACAAATGGTACGTTCACTTTTGAGCATACTTGCAAGGTCAACTTACGTGGCTCATGGAATGACATCTTGACTCCTGGTTCAAGTCAAGACAATGCCTTTCCCTGGTGGGTACTAGTTGTGAGCCAGACTTTTGCCGGAACCTGTGTTTATCATGTCTGCAGAGCTCTTCTAGTATCTAGTACGTATCGTGGAGATAACTCATATTCCGTCCTGCATTCGACAAACATCTTGGCGCTTTGCCCAAACACCAACAACAAAGCTGTGAGCAAAGGACAAACAATGGCTGATCTATCGTAAAATGCTCGCTTCTCTCTTTCCTACGTGTCAACATCTCATCTTAACAACATGTCAGATTCCGACTTGAGTAGCATGAGCTGGGAGCCTGAGCTTGAGCTTGAGCTTGACGAACTATATGACGGCACCGAAGACGATCCTTTCTGTTGGAAAGACGGCGACGTTTTCTTCGTCTTGGGAGAGCATCCGGCAACGACTACCATTCAAGTTTCTTCCGAGATCCTCTCCGCTGCTTCACCGGTCTTTGCTGCACTCCTTGGACCCCACTTCTGCGAAGGAAAAACATTGAGCAAGAATAGTACAGTGGAGATTCCGCTTCCCGAAGACAACCTTGAAGCCATCACGAACTTGTGCAGAGTTCTACATTTGCCTCATGGGCCAATTCTAGACTATGCGCGATTCCGAACACAATCACTGTTCAATTTGGCGATCGTGCTTGACAAGGTAAGCTCTGTCAACAATCGGAAAACTTTTTCTAATCATCAACAGTACGACTGCGTCAGCTCTTTTGATCAGGCCTTGTTCTACTGTCACGCTCACAAGGACTTGCATTCGCCCTTCTTCGGTCCTCCTGGATGGAACAGTATTCCAATGAGACTGGCTGCCATCGCCTACATGCTTCAACTTCCAAGATGTTTCACCAAGGCCACTAACCTATTGACATTGCATTGTGGCGAGCATGATTTCAACATGTCGAAAGGCGAAGACGGCAGTAAATTGCCCCTCAACATGTTCCGTAGGTAACTCGAAGATCTCCAACGGACATATTCGGGTTTTGCTAATCGTTCGGGATGATAGTTGGTATTGCAATGAAACGCGAGCGAGCCCGTTGGTTTCTTGTTCAAGATTTGCTGAAAATGGTCGAGACGACGAAGCCGGAAGAAGGAGACTCAGTGTGCTCCTTGCGTGGCGCGATTCAGATAACGCTCGTTATAAACCAGTTCTGGCCACCAAATTTGCCTTCGGAGGAATGCTCACTTGCCGCGTCAATTGAGAAAATCATGCATCTCGAGAAGGACTACTGCGGCAGAGACCTCATGGGCTCGTCGCTTACCATCCCGGTGGGCACTTTCCGAGCATTTGGAGATCGGCTCTCGAAGATGTGTAGTGGAGTTTGCTTGCTGTGCACGAAAGCGGGAGAGCGTGATTTGAGTAGATGTTGCGAGAAAGCTGAGCACCGCGTGGACATGACCGTGCCCACTGCTATGATGGAGCAAGGCCGCGCGTTGTGAGGACAGAGCCGAGCTCACTCTAACCTGCAGGAGTCGTGGATACTACAACGAGCAGGGTTGGCGATATGAGAATTTTCCGATGTACACTCATGCTCCTCTGAAAGCGACTAGGGGTTACTGTCGAGATTGGCTCGTTGATAGGCCGTCTATGGCAGCATGGTTAGCAAAGAGCAGCGAGGGCAGTGGTTTTGAGGAATGACTATACCGTCCATGATTCAAAGAGCTTTGTACTCTCACTACACCCATCAACTTGACAGCTCTGATCCGAAAATTGCAGAGCTGTCGAGGTGAGGATTTTTCAACTCGAGCACTCTGGTGTTTGGGCATCTCCGCCATGTGGTGAACGACTGTGCTAGTCTCAAGGTCTTTGGTACCTTGAGAGACATCGTTGCCATCGAGAGAGTGTACTCAACATGATTCACTGATCTTTGAGAAAGGACGTTCACTTTGCAAAATCCTCATATTGACAGCTCTGGATCATTGTCGGTCACCTACGAAAGTAAGATACTGCTTTCTGTTGTGGAAACGACTGTGCTTGCTTTCTTGTCTATCTACGGTTAGTAATCACTGTATTTATGCTGTGCAATAGGACTGTGCTATAGCCCTGAAACATGAAACAAACTCAAAACTCAAGTGAGTCCAAACTTGTGTCGCTTTACTTGTCTTGTCCTCCAAAGAAGCAGTTCATTCCAGGGACAGATATGTGCTAACTCTTGATCGAGGAAAGAGCAGTCATAAGCTTATCGGTAGGTGTGATGCTGGTGTCCGAGGAAGGAGAGCGACTTGGATTTTAAGCAGCTACCATGCACCTCCTTCTCTTCGATCTTAGGTATTCCTCCTTATTCACTCCTCCGTCCGCTTTCTCAACCACATATGACAACAAGTCACCTCTGTCACACAATCACACGAACTAAACCAGACAAACCAGCAAAATGGCAGACCACATCGTCGGCCCAAAGGTGAGCACATCCTCCACTCTCTCGAACATGCTCTTTCCGCTGATCACATCACACTCCCAGCACTCCGCGGACTATTTCGACCCAGTCAACGAACCTGAGCCATCCGCTGAAACCGGTCTTGGAACTCACTTCAACAACACCTTCGACCCGGCTCTGAAGAAAGACGCCCCGACTCTGCATGTTCAATTCGCCACGGCCGCAACTGGAGAAGCTGCGAGCGAGAAATTGGCTTCGACTTCTTCGTCGATGACTACGAAAGAGTTGCAGCAGGCTGCTGTGGAGGGTGATCCGAATGGCTTGACGAATGGCTTGGTGCCACCGAACGGAAAGACTGAGAAGGCACCAGCTCTCGAGGCTTGATGGGAGTACTGTGGTGCTCTGCAAGAGTTTCAGACGATATAACTTGGTGAGATGGGAGAGAGCCACTGTGGTTTCTTTGGCAAGCAGCGATATATGAGCACATACATACTGTGCGATAGTACTTATGACTGGAAACATAGCTCTACTTCGTCAAGCAAAGGGTTGAAAATGGCCAATGAATATCGGTGGAGTTCCTCATTCAATGTCTGTTTTGTCGGCTGCTTGGATGGAGCAGTGCTGCCGGTCGGATCCTTCTCCAGAGCTGTCA
This sequence comes from Ramularia endophylla, assembly GCA_002116395.1. Classification (NCBI taxonomy): domain Eukaryota; kingdom Fungi; phylum Ascomycota; class Dothideomycetes; order Mycosphaerellales; family Mycosphaerellaceae; genus Ramularia; species Ramularia endophylla. Next base: position 21,064 of record MWSQ01005566.1, on the reverse strand, counting down.
AGATGGAAATTATCCACTAAGTTGCTTATCGGATCTGCTCTCTCCGGTATGTAACGAGCGACTCTGCTAATGCAAAGGCTCTTAGTAGTCGAAAAAGCGGTGATCGTCGAGAGAGAGCACCGCTAGGATGGCTGACACAAGTCCAATGACAAAGTCTCCGATTGAAACATTCTTATCTTGACAGCCATGTCCTTCTCAGGCAGCTTCGCCCATGATCATCGGCAGGATCGTACCACTATTTCATGCCACAGCCTGCTTCTCCTGAATTGGCTGGGCCTTTGCAGGATCGACCGTTCCACCGACAGTGTTCGCACGACCCTCGCCGCCTTTCAGATTGTCGTCAAAGTATCCTGAACAGCAAGAGTTAAAAATCCACTGCGAAGAACTTCCACGATGCCACTCACCGAAAAATCCATCCTGTCCGTTTCCAGCCCAGCGACTTCGCCTTTCAAACTCTTTACTGAAGATCAAGAACGGATGGTTCGTCACTTCATGGCCGTGATGCGTTTGCCATTTTCGCTCGATCCAGACGAACCAGATGTAGAATGCGTGGATCGATCCTGGGATGAAACCGAAGAGTGTGAGGAGGAGGTTGATCCAAAAGTCGATTCCGAAACCTTCGACGAGCCAGACGCTGACGGGTGGAAGGAAGAGGGAGAGGATGGCGCCTATGATTTGGGGTGCGGAGTATTTGCGCATTTTGCCTGGAATGGTAGAATGGAGAGTTGAGAAGCGAGGGATTGAGATGGGAAAAAGAGCGACGACTTACCTTTTTGTCGAGTCGTTGTTGCGGTGACGTTGCAAAGTCAATGAAACGCTGCGTCAATGTCTCTGCCATGTCGAAGTTGGAAAAGGTTCAAAAAGGGAAACAGGAGAAGCCAATGGTGGTCAAGCGTGCTCAGCAGCCACGTTCTGATTGGACGTGAACTTCTGGTATGCAGCTCCGCCGACGCCGAGGACATGACAATCAGGTGTCGAATGGAGCACCCGGCCTGGTAGTATTATAACATTCGGCGATCAGACCGTGCAGACTATTGTTCCTGTGTTGGCAGGTCAGAACTTCGCAGGGAACATCGGTCTGCTTTTCATGCTTTTTCAATATCTCTTAGGGTTAGGGTTGGGGCAGTACAAAAGGGAAGCTTCTGAATTGCATGGTCTCGGAAATCTCAAGCAACATACTCAGCATGTTGTTGTCGTGAGTCCCTGTCTGAAAAGCGAGGTTTGGACATCGAGACCACACACTTCGTGTGAACTGGTTATGGAGATATCATTTTTGTCAGTAGCTTCTTGAGCTGTGGATCAGGCAGACAATGTGCTCAACCTACTATGGCTGGCATGTTTGCTGGGCTTCGAAGAACCACAAATGGCCAGTCTCGAGACGAGAAGGTGATTTGAACTGCTTGGTTGCCCTTTCGAGTTATTGGTGTCGAGGAGCATGAGCGAGATGGTACTCTTTCAACCAGGCTGGTCGCAGGCTCTTAGGACATTCTCATTCCCTTCATGACTTCGCAAACCGAGATCTTGCACGTATCCGCTTCCCGTACACGATGAACAGGACTGGGAAAGGCACGCACGCAAGGGCGATGAACCCTAGCAACGAGCTCGCCCAGCCGATGCCTAGCTTCTCGTACACTGTGCCACTCGTCAGCAAGCGTTTCATGGATTACAGGTTGTTTCGATGCAGAGAATGACCCACTTTGTACTCCGAACAGCGGGAACGAGCCCGCGAACACAAGCCTCATGAAAGCATTCGCGCCCAATGCAGAAGCTGCATATGTTGGGTATGCTTCGACCAAAAAGGACCAGACGCCGACAAAGATGAGCAATCCCCTGTTTGCGAGGAAGAAGAGGTTAGCAAAACTTTGCTGGTGGCGGATATCGCAATGTTGTTTCGCTTACCCGATTCCATAGAATGCACTTCCGACAATGGGCACAATCCAATGAATGCCTGCTCTACAAGTCCATCCAAACCAGAAAAGTCCAACAGGCAGGAACGCAGCGCCGACAGCAACTTGAGGAAGCGCGAACTCTGGTTGCGATCGATGCTTGTTTCGGGACATTTGTCTCCTCTTCAATGTCGCCCAGATCGGATAACTGAAAGCTCCAGCAACAGCTCCAACACCGATGCCCAGGAATGAGAGTCCGACCTCAGAGACTGTGAATGAGTAGACTTTCGGGAATGAGTATGCGAACGCGCCGAAGAGAAGGTATTGGACGCCGAGAAGGACGGCTGTCAGAATGGAGAGACATAGAACCATGGATTCGTGGAAGAGAAGGGTAAAGGGCCGTTTGCAGCTTTGAGCTATGGCGGAGAAGACGCTGCGGAGTTGAGAGGTCCAGGATGCCTTTGGGGTTCCTTGGAGAGCTTTGCGTTGGATGATCTTGGGGCGATAGGTTTCCGGAGCCCAAAGGAAGAAGAGGAGGATTGGAGATGCCCAAATCATTAGTACGTAGAAGACCCAGCGCCTGTTGAGAAGAGGTCAACATTAATTCGCATGAGGCCAAATGAACGAATGTGTGACGAACCAGTGATAGTATTGATCAATAAAGCCTCCCAGTACAGGCCCAATGTCAGGACCCAAGTTTGCGGAGAGTGTGTATATCAGCATTGGCAAGCCAAGCTGCTCGGGTACGAAGCTGTGGAGTGAAGTCAGGAACGATTGTGTGTGTCAAGATTACAGTGCTGGAACATACAGATCTGCTACAACGCCTCCTGACACGGTCAAGAACGCAGAGCCTGCCATGCCAGCAAACCAACGTCCAACAAGCTCAGTGGCGATGTTGGAAGCTACGGCACAGGGAATGTTCCATATGATGTACAGCGCGAGGGACGACAGCACGATTGGTTTCCGACCATAGAACTGAAGTGATCGGTCAGCCAAGCAGCGGTGAGTGTTGACTTCTTTGCAAGGCTTACTTCGGATAAGGGAGCAACGAGTAGTGGTCCTACACCAAGAGCCAGTGTCTAGTAATGTTGTCAGTGGCGAGAAAGAGTGACATTGAACAGGTTGCACACACGTAAAGGCTCAACCCTAGCGTTGCTACTTCTCGGGATGCATTGAGCTCAACTGTCAAATGATCGTAGCTGCGAACAATCAGTCACTGGCAGAGAATATCAAAATCAAAACTGGAAGTGAAGTTCTTACGTCAAGGTGTATATGCTCGAGCCGCATGTGCTGTTTTCCGTCATCAGTCTATCATACATGTAGGCTGCCAAGATGTATGCCTGTCTTGCTTACACGATGAGGGCAGATATGGATCCCGCAAGCACGATCAGCCACTTCTTCCAGAGAGGCATATGTCGGGGATCCTCCGATTCGGAAAGGGTGGGACTGGCTTGCGCTTGTGCTTCTTGCGCTTGGCTGTCAGGCGAGTGAGCCGACGAGCCATCCGTCTCTGCTTTGCTTCCCATGATTGCCAAGTTTCAGGAGGCTGATGGATGTGGATGTGAGAGGCGCCTCGGAGGAGGATTCATGCTTCTCGCATAAAATTCATTGTCAATGTGAATCAGATGAAGCACTGTTTGCTGCGATTTGCGCGGGGGTGCGATAGGCGAGCGGGTATTGGGAGCGGGTATTGCGGCCTCTGCGGCGACTAAGCCATTTGCCGATGTGGTATGAAGATCTTCTCCCGTCGACCGACATACGCCAACTTCTATTGTATCTCGTCAACACGCTCCTGGCATGACCACGGAGTACTTTGACAGTGTTGCCATTCATGTGCGTGTTGTGCATGTGCAGCTTGACAGGTGGCCGACGGTCCTCGTGTCTTTGAGATGCCCTCTCAGCCATGGCATCTCCATCACTACCTTACGATGTGACCACCACTTGGACGTGCCTTCTATCGCTGGCTCTTACTCCCCTCTCTTACCTTGTGTCCGACACGTCTTGATCCCACCTTCTCTTCCACCCTCCCTTCCGTCCATCGTCCAGCGTCTCCACGCACCACACGCAGAAGAGAAGACCGGAACAACGCTGGGATGGCCATTGGAACATATGAGAGTGTCTGGCGAGGGTGGAGACGATGCCTCCTGTCTTTCAGAGACTACGGCCGTCTCTCGATAGCTCCGGTCGGGAATGTGCTGTGAGCTGACGTTGTTGAGAAGATGTGTGACGATACAGATGGGTACAGCGAGGTGACAGCAACCCTGTCCTTGGCTCCAGCCAGGTCGGACTCAAGTCCGAACACGAAGGCCATCGGCTTCCTAGGCTTGAACTACATTTTTCTCTTCGTTACAAAGCCATCGTGCATGGCTTTGGGCAATGCAGCGAAACTGCGGCGGCGAGAGGCCGCAGAGATTGTTTGTTGGCTGGGATCTATTGCGATTCTCGATTCTAAGCTTACCTTATGCCAAACTACGCACAAGACACAAAAAGGTCACACAGACTGCACACACAGATAAGACATGAAGAAGCATGTCCTCCTTTCTGACTGGCCAACATCTCGACTCGAACATGGTCATCGTTGTCAGGATCTTGCTTCCACCTAGCAAGCTCTCTTCCGATCCACTTCGACAGAGACAGCCCTCGACTTCAAGACCGTTTCAGCACCTTCACCGTGATTCCGGGCTCTGTCCTGCTTGACAAGCTAATTGCTGGAGTTTGGCGAGATCGACGTCTGCTTCGACTTCGTCCCGGCCGCCGCTGAATCAAGCGAACTTACGTCTATATTGTTGAAATCAGGAGTAGAAACTACTGCTCGAAAGCGTTGCAGGAGACGGAAGGCTCCCGCACGAAGCTGCATTGTGGAAGCGTCTCAAAGTGCAAGAAGAGGCTTGGTTTTCGGGCAGGAAGAAGATGGGAGTCAGCGCTTGAGACTGCCGGGGATGAAGCAGTCGTCCAGCTCTTCTTGGTAGAATGAAGCAAGATCAAGCTCCCAGTTTCTCGTAGGAACGGGAAGAGGAACAGGAACAGGAACAGGAACCGGGCAACCTCCGCCAAGCACTCTCCAGCGCATGACTCGCGTATTCTTGGCCACACCATTGAACCTTGCGATGGCCTAATCTCACAGTTCATCAAAAGTCTATATATTCGACATCACCTCGCCCAGTCCATCCTTTTTACATTCTCCCTGCATCTCCCTTGTAAGGCTACCATATTCTGTCCGCTTTTTTCTGCGTGCGAGACAGATCAGTGGACATTCGCTCTACATACATGATGCGAGTCCGACGCAATCAGGAAGGCCGATTCAGGCACAGCCGACCGCTGAACTCCGCAACGGACTCCATGTCGGATCAACCTCGACTATCGGACGTCGCACTGCTATGGTCCTCTCGACAGATATCGGATCGGTGCAACATGTCTTGCCGTATACCATACCGGTCTAGACGCCGGTTCCTGCGATTGATATCGCGATAGGCGAAGATGGATGACCCGCCACCGCAGCGGCATCTTATCTACCAGTCCGCGTCTCAGAAAATCTCCCAATACGGATCAACCTACCTGCCGAGCATTTGCGAAGCTTTGAAATCCTTGCACTTGCGAATGTCGTCCGACGAGATGCTGTATACCTCGTGCAGGGCGTAAAATGCTTGCCCGATCAGCCGCTTGGCTTGCCCAGGGTCGCATCGACAGCTTACGATGTCGAGTATAAGGTTGGAGGGCCAGTCTGTATGGTATGCAGGTACCCGCAACTCTCGTTCTCCCTTTGCAGGATCATGGCTATCAGATCGCTTGTCTCAGTCATTGGGATGGCTGCCTCGGTGGCAGCCAATGCCATACCACGATCCACAACATTATCCTTCCAAGATGTCATCGTCGCGGAAGCTGGAGGAATGCACAATGTGCATGTTACTTACAACGCTCCTCTGAATGGTGAACTATCGATTCATTATGGATCTTGCGAGGCAGCAACATCCGATGATTGCGACCACACCCTTGGCAAAACCTTCGTTGGGTCGCATCCAATGGCAAAACGGCACGAGCTTCATCCCGAGCAAAGACCCACCAAGTTTGTGTGGCTACCACCGAGCGATGCCGTCACGGGTGGATGTCTTCATGCTTTCTCTGGTGAGGTGCTGGTTGGGAGATCAACACCGGTCACAGTCACGTCGAAGAAACAGAAGAGATGGGTTGCAGTGAGTTTGCCACCATCTGAAGTACAATCAGACATTGACATCACATAGGCCGCCGACATTATGGAAGCTGAAGGTCCGTGGTTTGACGGTGTGGTATACCTCAAAGAAAAGGAGCCAGAGGAGGTCTTTGTCGCAGCTGCAAAGTCCAAGACCATCGGTATCCTCGGCGGTGGCATGTCCGGACTCATGACATCACATCTATTGGAAAGTGTTGGCTTCCACGACTGGAAAATCATTGAGGCTTCGGGTCGCATTGGAGGTCGTGTTCACACCTCGTACCTCAACGGCACCCAGCCAAGCGATTACCAGTACCAAGAAATGGGCCCGATGAGATTTCCCGTCAGCATAACGTACGACGACCCTGCTGAGACCATCCAGATCCTAGATCACAGTAAGCTTCTCCACCTCCCCAAGTGTGGGTTCGCCACTAACCTCCCTCGCCCTCAGGAATGGTATTCCAGCTCGCAGACGTGCTTAACAAGCAGAACGGCAACAGCTCCGAGTATGCTGTCAACTTCATCAAATGGATTCAATCCGCCGCAAATGACCCGTCGAGCACTTCCAAGCGCAGGCCTGATGGTACCGTTCCTGGTGCTGCAGAAGTCGCCGCAAACCCTGCATATGTGACCAACGCCAACCTGACTTACTCCAATGCCACCGCAGTTGCCGAAGCCTCTGCTGCATACGAAGACTATGTCGATCTGGATCGGGAAGCATACCGTGCCATTGCCACAAACGTATACAAGGCCCACAAATGGGCCGTGGACAATGGCTACTTCCACTTCTCCGAGTCTGGTTACCTAAGATACGCTCTTGGAGTCAGTTCGAACATCACCGATCAGGTAGATGACATCTCCGACGAAGAGCTGTCATGGGGATATGACTCCGTCTACTTCAGTGCCACTGAATGGCGCACGATCGATCAAGGTCTTTCCCGCCTTCCGCATGCTTTCACGCCTGCTATCGAGGGCCGCATCCAGTATAACACCACGGTCCAGGGCTTGTCCTGGAACGAAACTACCCAGAAGATGTCCGTGGAATACCGCAATAAGGATCTCCTTTCCATGACACCAGAGACCCAGGAGTTCGACTATGTAGTCGTTGCTGTGCCTTTCAGTAGAGTTCGTCTCTGGAGACTGCCAGAATACACTGGTCTTCTTACCCGTGCGATTGACCGTCTCAACTACGATCCCTCCTGCAAAGTCGCGCTCCACTACAAGACTCGCTTCTGGGAGCATCTCGATTACCCTATCATCGGTGGCTGTGGCTCGACCGACATCCCACAGATCAGCAGCGTCTGCTATCCATCCTACAACATCAACGGAACAGGACCAGGAGTAATACTTGGCTCTTACGTCTCCGGCACCGGCGCTCGCTCCGTTGGCTCCATGACTGAAGAGCAACATGTCGCCTACGTTCAGCGTGCGATGGTCGAGATCCACGGAGAGATTGCGGCTGAGCAATATACTGGTAATTATGACCGTATCTGCTGGGAGTACAACGAGTTTCAGGCTGGTGCGTGGTGTGGACCGTTGATCGGACAGCAGGATTTGTATCTGCCTGCCTACTTCCACACTGAGAAGCACACTGTATTCGTGGGAGAGCACACTACTTACACCCATGCTTGGATTTGGTCGGCACTTGAAAGCGCTGTTCGAGGCACAAGTCAGCTGTTGCTGGATATGGGTCTTGTGGACGAGGCGAAGGAGATTGTTGAGTTCTGGATGGCCAGATGGATCGATGTTTAAGTGGAAGAGGAACGGGCACATGCACGACTGAAAAATGAAAGAACACCATATGACCTCAACATGTCCACGAACAATGTTCCCCGCAAGACTGGAACGCTATTGCAGAGCTTCGCGATCGTTCGACCTGCACGATCTAGATAGTGGAAAGCTTCTGGCGCGTGGTGTGCACATGGTGTGGCTTGATCCTTCGACCCTTCTAGATCCAGTCTTCCTTCGCGCCATCCCGACTATCTTCGAATGATTTGAGTCGATCTCTCACTCTCTGCAAATCATTTCGTATGCTCGGAGAGTAAACTATAGGGCTGTCACTGTAAGTGTCTTCCCTTACAACCCGTTGTTGTTCAAATGCAGAGTATACAACGTAGTAGATTGTGAATGGCCAACCTCGTGATGATTCATGGATGCGGCGTTCAACCGACCAACCACATCTCGCGTAATCAAGCGCCCCTACACTCGGCCCCATGCAACAGTGACATGCCTGCAACCTGGTGTAAGTAAGCGAATGTTAGCTACGAATGCAAGGCCTGCAGTCCTATCTTTTCGAAATTCCATCGATTCTTACTTCGTACAACACCCTTCATCATACTTCAGGAAAACAGATTGTCTAGTACGAACTCGACTTCGCCAATGGGTCTTATGCTGTACACGCTGTTCCAGCACGATAAGCCTGAATCGAAACATATTTTCAGTCCAATCTCCAAGGCGGTAGAGGCTTCGCCTTCACCGCAGTTCTATATCAACAATAATGCAAAAGGTATGTTATGAAGCTTTCGTCAAAACACAACACTTTTATACTGATGTTCTACCACCTGCAAAGTCATCTTCTGTATCCGGAGAAACAAGGTTTTCATAACGGCCTGGAGAGACAAAATGGATGGAGAACCAGATGAGACTTTAACGTTCACAAGATGTAAGTCTGCTTTGGTCTGGGCCATGTTGAATGAAAGCTGACGAGCTTGGCCCGAAGTGGAAAACATGGCTGAGGTGTCTAGGTTTTGCCAGCGTTTTGAAAAGACTGGATCCCAAGAGCAATTCATGTTTGTAAATGGGAAATATGTTGGCGAACGAGATCACTGAATGTTGGATGCTGGACGGGTCCCACATGCTACCCGTCTCCGCGTCCCAAACAAAACATTGATCAGAAGTACGAAACTTCCCTGTTCCGCGCAACTCCTCTCTTCGAAGATCGAGTTAACTTCCAATCTCAGCTTGCTATGCACGACCTCCAAGGACAGGACGTACGAATCCGCTCGAACATAGCAGACTACCACTACCCCAACCCCAACCCTAACGCAATCTACTGGCCCATGAAAGGGCTGGATGAGAAGGCAGACTGATGTTGCTCGACGATGGATAGTGATAGCCTCTTTACTTTCGAGAGAAGGGACAATATCTTCACTTGTCCACGAAGACATAGGATTAGATGTTGGAATAAGAGGAAGTTGATGCTAATGTTATGTTGCTCTTCGTTCGGATTCGAGAAACTCTTGGCACGAAGGATCACTTCTTCGAGCTCCCATCATCTCACACCTGTCCACCCCAGCACTAGGCACATTCATCAATTCCCATCAACCTCCGACCTTCTTCCTGAAGATATTGACATGTGGTTGCAACGGATTGCCAATGGAATGACTGACAGGAAGACGGAGAAGTACTTGCAAACTGCCACGCCGACTTCATGTCTGCGCGATTTGAGTAGAGAGCTCGACAAGTTATGCATTAAGCGTGAAGGCACTAGTGCCCAAAGCTACGTTGATCAGATTTTCTCGCAGAGATGCATTATAAGTGCTGCTGGTCCAAAAGTATGGAATCAAAGCTGCTTCGCCGGTCATCTGGAGTCAAAGTATCCTTCCCAACAGCTACCTGTATTACTCCTCTGGCAGATGTTCTCATTTGCAGCCTACTATCCTTTCGGCTTCATGGGCCCTGGAGAAGCTGTCATTGATATTCAAGCATTTCGCAGAGCGTTCGCTTTGCTTGTACTTGGCGGATTTGGGCGTCTCAGCACAGCCTTCACGGAGGAGTACACAGCTCGCTACGAGGAGAGGGTTGTACGACTCACCCGTATCGTATTCGAATCTCTGGGCTTCAACTCGTCTAGAAGCATGTCTCAAGACGACCATGGTCAGAAGCAGACTGTGACGACAGTGGAAGCAGACGAAGCTCCGCATACATTCCGAAGAGAGGAGATTAAAAGCCTCCTTTACTCTCTAGAGCCCGTTGGCTATGCCCGTCATCCTTATCGGTACACTATACCGCCGTCCATCAACCATGAGCTATTCAACAACACAAGTGACCGATTGCTGGATGAAACCAACTGGTCGGCTTCGTTGCGTCCACCATTAGAGTCTTTTCGTCAGCTTCTTTTGACACTGGTCAGCCTCTCCGCTTCGGTTAAAGGGCACTGGAAGAATGGGAGATTTTACATCGAGCGCCATAGTCTCCCCAAACACTCAATCGGCCTGCCACATGCCAACTTCGATTCTACACCCGATATCGAGGCCTCCTCCAGAATTGTCAGCTCGGTGCTTGCATCTCGGTTCCCAAACAGCACAGAAACTTTATCTTGGCATGAGTTCGAGGCTTTCTGCTACGATGTTGTGATACCAGAAGGGGAATATGATACGAGAAAGCTGGTAAAAGTATGGTCCAAACAAGCAATACGGAGCACTCTGAACTTCCACGCTGACATTCGTATTGCAGTCGCCTTTTATCCTCCACTTCTTCCAGCTCTGGACGGCGATATTTGATCCCACTGTCTTGAGTCGCCAGCAAGAAGCACATGTACAAACAAGTCCTCCCATACCAATCAGCGTTGCAAACTCGATTTCCATGCTCAATGTCGCAACGTTTCAAGGCGGGTGGGAAGCGCCATATACATTCCATGCCAACGAAGCACAGCTGCAGTCCGATCTACAGTCTGCTACATTGGTTTCTGACTTCCCTGGTCCTAGCAAGTTTGAGCCGAAAGAGTGCTTCGAGGCTCTTACTGCATTTGGATGCTTGCATGTTGTTCTTATCCAAGGGAAGGATATCAATCCACTTAAAGAGACGGTGGAGCAGTCACTGGTGGTGTTTGTGGCTCCGCATCAAAACAACTTCTTCGTTGGTCGATCAGTGGAGAATGAGCATCTTGAGTCATTTTTCATTCGGTATTCATGGCACACTTCAGTCGCACGACTGGAGCCAAGTCCATTTTTCCTGAACAATGGAGGCCTGAGAGTACACAGGTCCGCTGACGGAGACGGCTTGGAATTCCGAGCACAAAATTCTAGAGACGATGTGGGAGAGGCGATGATTGCTGTCAGTTTCAAGGAGAGGGTTGTGAAAGGTAGTCTGGGCGAGGGACGTAAACGTGCAGATACTATGGATGCGTTGGACTTCAAGCTTCGGCTCGTCAAGATGCAGTGCTATCGCTTGCCAATGTCAGATTGAGGTCAGGGAGTCAATTGAAGCGTATCAACGAAAGTCTTATGCTGCGTTTGAATGTTTTTCTGCGGCAGAGCCATTGGCTTAGGGTTCCTTCAGTTCTTGATTCAACAAGGCGGCGAACCGGACCAGAAAACGAGAAGCTTGTAAAGACGAGCTCAGTTCAGAGTGATCCAATATCTATCTCGCAGGTCCCAAGAGAGCAACAATATCACGCCCTACTCCATCGCTCGAAATTCCAAGTAGGTAAAGAACAATGACCTCCTTTCCCGCTTATCTCTATTCCACCGTCACCTCAGCCTATCCCAGCCAAACTTCACGGCTACGGGAAAATGTTCGCTCAATCCCTCACCATCCTCCCCTAGGAATCTGTCTCCAGTATATCCAAACCCGCTTGCCCACAGCCTCACCCCATCATCTCGTCCACTCCTATAAAATACTTTATCCGAACTCTCGCATGTCTTTCCATCATATCCCTGGCACCTTACCGCTGCGTCTGGTGGTACGTTGCCAAAGAGCTTCTCCACCCAGACGTCGATCAGCCCGCATTTCTCAACGAATAAGCGAATCTTGTCCCCGGGAGCAGAGTAATAAGCATTGGTATCGCCTGTTACGATTACAGCTTTTCCAGCAGAATGAAGGTTGATGTAGGTGGCCAGTTGCAGGAGGTTGGATCGACGAGCCTGCTCGTCGGACGCTGAAGTTCCGGCGTCGGCGTGGAGATTATAGAAGTCCACAGAGATGCCTTCGGCAATCTGCGCCCGCATGAAAGTGACACCCTTATGAGTGAGACAATCTCCCTGTTGTACCCCGCAGGCCTTCTATGCGGTGCGGGTGAAGTTCGTCCAGACAAAATTAGACATGGTGTTCAGTCCAGAGCCGAAGGGTACATTCCCGCTATGTTCCGTGCGAAAGGGATGAGTGTCTGCGGCGTAGAGCTCACTGTGGTATGCCCAGTCCTCCTGAACTTGCACAATGTCGAAGGTGGCGAGGCCGGTGCCAATTGCGGCTGCGTTGGACCTCTTGGAGCCCCAGTTGAAGAGTGAAGGAAGGCCGGCAACGTTGTATGAGAGAACGCTGAATGATTGAACCGACGGTGGGGGTATCTGTTGAAGAAGTAGGAGAGTGCCAAAGAAGGCTATGGTCCATAGCGTTACGAGGATGAGCCCGTTGCTGGGGCGGATCAGCGTCGTGTGCGTGGATTTGCTGAGCATTGTTGCTGTTGCTGGAGGAAGATTCCCTGGTTGACAATATATATGATTGCGAAGTGAGAAGTGGATATAGTCATGATCATGATCATGTCGTGGGGGTGTGTAAAGATGAGGCATCCTCACCTTCTCCAAACCTGGTGAAGCAGGCGCCAGCATGTGGATCAATGATCCGGAGAAGGAAGCGTCAAGTCGTAGGAAGGTGATAGCGATCCGGGATGGAACAGAGAGGACTGGCGACGGCAGAAGCCAGAGATCTCGAGCCGCAACAGCCAGTGTCTGCTCGTGAGGCGGAGAAGAGCGGGGAGGAGAAATCAGATCGAGCAGGCCAAAACCCATTGACGAGTATAGCCACGACAGACTGACACACCACAAGAAAGAGCACTTACTACGGGACCCAAAGAATAACAATTGTTTGCTTCAGTTCTTGTTGCAATGACTTATACCTGAACCACAACGCCGTCGCTAAAACTCATGAGCTCATTCATCCTCATCGTTCTCCATCCTCATTCGTCACGACCTTGGTTTCCGGAATCAATAAGACTGCCTTCCCTCTCCGGCTTCCTTTGCAGTTCATCCACAAGCATCTGCCGCAAGATTACGAGTTCAGTCTCACATAAAGCGATAACATTTTGTCCCCGAACCGCTGCCACTCGTGTGAGCAGATCAGCGAGGGGCTGGAGGATTCTTTGCTGCATCTTTCGGTTTTGGTTGTAGGTGTCAGAAGTTGGGTCGACGGGAGGCTGTTGACGTGGTATAATAGAGTCCAATGCTTTGAGTTCCTTCGCTACTTCGCCCTCACCGGTCGATCCAACATCAACCATTCGCTGCGGGCGCTGGTCATAATTTTCGGAGTCCATCGAATTGCTCCTGTCCACCTTCCCCATCTCGCTCAGAGTACCAATGTCGTCCGCTCGGTATCCTGTGAACTACACACCCGGACTACCGCCTCTAGGACTTGGACTCTCCTTACTCCCGCCATTTGACCCACCACCAGCGTTCTTCCCGGCATTAAGCTTCAGAGTAAACTTTTTCTTGGGCGGGGGTGGCATTCCTCCAGGCCCAGTTGCTCCGGTTGCGTTGCCAATTCCACTGGTCCCTGCTCCCGGCGAGGGTGACGGAGCAGGAGGACTGGCGCTTAAGCTCACTACCGCTTTCTTCAACCCGTTTGACACACTTCCAGCCGACGGAGAAGCAGCAGTAAAACTCGTCAAACTGGTCATCTTGGGCGGAGCTGGACTGCCGGCAAACCCCGTCGTCGGAGAAGCTGTGAATCCGGCACCGAATGAAGAAACAGGTTCACCACCAGCGGCAGCCCCAGGACTAAGAGCAGGTGTGCTGAAACTTCGGAAGCCACCGAGATTCATCTGCGGCGCCGCGGCCGCTGCAGCTGGAGTTGCAGCAGCTGGAGTTGGAGCTGGAGATGCAGGGAAACTGGCGGGCGACTGCACCACACTCTTTGGTACGAGGCTTGACGTTCGGGTCTTGGTCGCAACGATTCGTTTGTAGCTAGCAGGAGGCTCGATGTTGGGCCATCTTCCCTTTTGCGGCAGACTCGAAACGATGCTCTGCGCAGAACGTGAAGCTTGGATGCCGAGATTGAGAGTGACCACTGCACTTTTCTTGCTGCTTCCTGTTCCACCTATTGACGCTCGAGGTCTGGATGCCGAGACGCTGGACTTCTTGATGGGAGGTGGAGTCCCACCCACGAATCCAGCAGGAGCAGAACCCGCAGTAGCGCCGTTGTTGAGTTTGATCGTCTTGGCCATCGTCGGTGGCGCTCCCATATCCACGCTTCCTTTACGCTTTGCGCCAGCTCCCAGAGTGAGTTTGAAACCACTCTTTGGTGTCGCTGCTGCGCTTCCTCCCGTTGGAGGAGGTGGTGCCATACCGCTCGTGGAGATGCTGAGAGATGGTGGCGGCGGCATCTGAGCAGGAGCCCGAGCATGCACGGTCGCCAGGTCCATCTCAGTCCTCGCGAGCTTCTCCTTCAGCGCTGCTTCGTTGCTTCGCTGCTTGATCAAAGCCTTGGTTGCGGGAGCGAGGGGACCGGAGTACCTAAGTCCATGGCCCTGCAGAGATTCATAGTCTTCAGAATCTAACCCCACCACCGGGGTTGTTCGGAAGGGACGAGTAATATCCTGGTAGAACCGCACCTTCCCTTTGCCAGTGTGCACAGCCTTGTAGGGTCGAGGAAGCTTGAGAACCACAGTATGCGAGATCTCAGCGTTGTAGACCAAAGCAGCGATATCACAGAAAGCGGCGACCTCATCGATAGAGATGAGATGGCTCGTAGCAGCATACCAGAGAGCTTTCTTAAAGACCTCATCGTGCGACAGCACCTCCTTCAGCTTTGCGATGGCTCCTTCCGGCGTGTTACGGCGTGTGGCTTCGATTCTGCGAAGTTCGTTTGCATTAGAGGCTTCTTGCTCAAGGACTAGACCGTCTGTTGGTGCAGCGGGAACAGCCGCAGTTGACATTCCAGAGGAGTCCGAAGGATCGAGCGCAATATGTCCCAGTGCTTCTCCAAGCAAACGCAGCAGTCCGTCGCGGAAGAATGGAGATGGGTCGTCGACGAGTTGATGTAGGAGATGTCGCATCATTGGGCTGGATTTCTTCTTCGTCAAGCCCATTTCGATCAGGCAGCGGAATGCTTCAAGTCGGACATTGGGTGCCGTGGTGGGGAGAGTGTATTGTACCAGTTCTTTGGTTTTGTTCTTCACGACACCCGCCGCTGTCAGCTTTTGCAAGCATCGCAGGGCGGTGGTCGAGTACACGTTCTGGTACGTGTTGATCCATTCGTCGATGCGACGATAGCGCTCAATCTCGCCGACAGATGCACGCTCAAAGTCCGCGTCTGGGTTTTCTGGCTCGAGAGGCTCCTCGTCTTCGCCAAATGCAAAGTGATAGACCGGCGCCACTTCGCGATGGGAGGCAACTAAGCTGTCAGAGAGGCAAGTCATGAGTGTGCTCACGTAGTGGCAATCTGAAAAGGCATTATCGGAATTGTCGTTGAACTTGAGCTTGTCGACGAAGAATTGCATCACTCCCCGCGGAACGCGCCCATCGGCATCCCTCAACAAAGACATGGCTTTGGGAATGGCGCATTGGATGATGAATGCGATCCGGTTGGAAAAGTCATTCGGCCGCGGCATGACGGAATCCTCGTCGCAGAAGAAATGTTCAAAGGTCTTCATGAGGTGACGCTGTCCGACTTCCAGCAATCCATCCTTGGCAAGAAGAGCAAGACCTTCAGCAGCCATGACACGGATGCCGTGGAAGTATCGCTCGTCAAACAGTGTCCTGACGAGGATTGTGAGACTGACTTGATGCGGCTTCGACTTTGTGAGGTGTTGCATGCTCTCGTGTTGCGCGACGATATCCCTATCTTGCTGCAACTGAGAGACGTACATGTACAGCGGACATTCCAGGTGAATTCTCCCGATCCACTCGAAATCAGCGTCCATGCGGATCCATTCGTACGACTCATTGCTCATCTTGTCTTCGTCTTCGGGCGTCCACTCTGACAA
Source organism: Ramularia endophylla (assembly GCA_002116395.1). NCBI lineage: Eukaryota > Fungi > Ascomycota > Dothideomycetes > Mycosphaerellales > Mycosphaerellaceae > Ramularia > Ramularia endophylla. The sequence goes on along the minus strand of MWSQ01005566.1, from coordinate 5,073 downwards.
ACCCCAGTCGTCAACTTCGGCAGTAGTGTCGAGGACATCTCCAAGAGAATAGAGAAGGGCATCTTCGCCTTCAGCAGTGGGCTGACCTTCAGCAGCTGCCCTCTCCTTTTGTCGTCGCGACCGCTTCAGACGCTTGTACTTTGTGTTGTAAGGAATGTCCAGCTTGGTAATGGGCTCCTTGATGTCGACTATGTGCTCATAAGGTGTACCGTCAGCTTCGTGAATGCGGATGGTCATGGGCCCGGTGAAGACATTTTGCGTCTCGGGAGCCCAGACTTCTTGGACGTGCTCTTTGATTTCGCGCATGAAGTTGTTGGGAGCGAATATAGGCTTCGTCTCTCGTTGTAACTGCATTTGGGTGATCGTCATCTCCACGACAAGCTTCTTTTTGTTAAAGCGTTGAGTGACCCGGAAGAGGGGACAACCGGCACCCATTACCCATTGGCGGAAGAAGGATTCCAGCTTGTTGTGACCGAGACGTTCGCAGGTGCGCTGAAACTCTTGCGTAGACAGCTCTCCGTTCAGGTGCGTGTTGACTTTGAAATTGAGAAAGATCTTGTTGATGATTCGCGCGACTCCAGTGGAGCCGCTGGACTTGACCAGACGACGGTCCAGGATGGCGAGTACCAAGGCGGATTTGAGGTCGAGAAAGTCTCGTACGGAGGCGTCGATGTGGAGGAGAGCTCCAAGTTGGTGGATTGACGGACGATCGGCGTCCAAATCGTACACTTTGTCCGATGCCAGCTTCTGCTCCCAGCGGTATTGGTTGTTCCCAGCCAACTTCTTCATGTACTGATCAGTCATGTAGCCGGCGATTCCAGCAATGGCCCAGGTGTCTGAGGGTTCTTTGGGGATGATGTTCACGCCACACCATTGATCGGCAACGGCGCGGACCAGTATCCGGGTGTTTCGATCAAGCGGTTCAATGATGTCTTGTGGGAACAGGAGGCGATTGCTACAGATGGAGAAGCCGGCGGCAGCTGTGGTGTCGTGCACGAGATCATCGACAAAGAGGAAGATGTAGCTTGAGAATGGGAATGTGCCGTACTTTGGAGACATCTGATCTACGGCCTGGCAAAGAGGGAAGCAAGTGTTCTCGAGCTCATGCGATCGTCCTGGTAGACAGTAGCCATCAAGTTTGATGGCGGTCCCTTTCAAGCTGGTCTCATCCTCGGTTGTGCGGGACATGGTGAGATCAGCGTGCTCGAAAGGGCCAATTGCAAAGCCAACATGGCGTGCAGCGAAGAGGTTGGCCATGGAGAAGGTAGCGGTATGGCGAGTCTCGTCTTCTGGATCAGGCACATCGTCGGAGATGTCGCCCACGCAGAGAATGGCCAGCTCCAAAGTCGCATCTTCCTCGTTAAGATCGATGAGAAATTCGTCTTGTCCAGCTGGCTCCTTGACAGTCCCATTCGTCATCTCCACATCTCCATTTGTAATGGCTTGCTTGGGCACTCTGAATGCGTCTCCCAGCGTCCTCGGACAGCGAATTGCAATCTCCCAATTGCATCGCGATGTCGCATCATCCACACAGGGGAAGATGCAGGAAGTGTTGCCCGCCCACGGCTCCAGCTTGGTGTAGAGATATGGATATCGCTGATCACCGTCCTCACAGCCCACCCAATGGATACCGTCGCGGAAGTTGTCGACCTCGAATTCAATCGTCAACTTGATCGTCGCATACTGCGGAACGTCGCCTTGGAGATTGTCACCGGCTTCACTGTCAGTCCGTTGCAGAATGGGAAGAGCAGCCACGGCCGAGTCCTGCCTCAATTCCTGGATCTTGAGCTTGGGCGGAAGCGCGATATCCAAAGTTGGCTCTGGATTGGGCCTCAGCGATCTGGGAGTTTGCAGACGGTCCTTCAACATTTGATGCTGGTGGACTGTCGCCGTCTCCAGCCGCGCACTTTTCCGGTACGGATCGTGATGCTGCCATTTCGATGCGATTCCGCCAATTTGGACAGAAGTTGGTCGACACTGGCGGGCGTGTAGACTGATGTGCTTCAGGTCGCGAATCAGAGGCAGAATGGTGATTTCCGTGCTGCCTTTGATGGAGCGCGAGGGGAAATCAATGTCCAAATCCACTCGCTGCTTCTCCACCACCCATTCGCGCTTGGGCTGGTCTGATACTGGGGGTTCAGTGCCGCCGTCCTCCATCTTGCCGGGCGGAGGCGCGGTGAGCGCCGCTCATCGGTTGCGGAAGCAGTCGGTGTTGATAAATGAGGTGAGCTTTCGGGGTGCGCTCGTGATGGTGATGGCGGGAAGATCGAGAAAATCGAGCGGCGGTGGCGACGGCGAAGTGTAGCAATATGCGCTGGATGCGCCGGCGGTGTGAAAGTTGTGGGCGGTGGATATGGGCTTTGGCGCATTCGCTGGTCGCGGTTGTTGTGAAGTCGCGACTGCTTGAAGGTGGAAAGTGCGGCGTTCGGTTCGGAGTTCGGGAGGCAGCAGTGACGCACGTCCAAGGGTCGCTCTTTCCTTGCTCCCTCACTCACTTATCAACTCTTCTCTTCACATGTCAATATAATGTATTTACAGCTCGAGACGCTGCTGCTGGCATGTGAAACTTTCCAACGACCGACATGTCTTGCTGCAGCAATGCTGCAGCAATGCGATCTCCCCTCTCCAAGGCTCGGCATCCAAAAGTGCGGCCGAACATCAGCAAAGCGCTTCTACAGCTACCTCAACAGTACCAGGACGTCGCGGCAGCACAATGTGCTCGCCCGCCTATCATCCGACTACTGCTGATCTGACGGACATCAATCTTCGCATCTCCCGCCTATGCGCCTTAGTTTGCGTGGACCATCATGCGTAGGGTTAGGGTTGGGGTAGTCTTCACGGCACACTCTCACTTCATCGACTCCAAGACACGACTGCATCATGACTGCCTTCAGCTAGGTCTTGCTCTTTTGTCTCTCATGCTCTGTTTACATGTGATAAGAGAGGAGGGAAGTGTGAGAGATGGACACTGGCTGTCCTTTTTGTGTCCGAGACGGGATTCGTGAACTTGTCGCAACGTTATTGAGAAATCAGCACAGGATGCGTGGCGGCAGCCGCCTCGATATGACTTTCGCAGCCTCCTGATGGCTGGGAGCATGCAAAGTAGACGACTCGCACGGAAAATTGGAACCGAGACTCCGCTTGGTGTGCAGAACGATTGACTGCCAGATTCCACGCTACATGATGGTATATTGCAACAGGGGTATGTAGTAAAGCAGTTTTCCTTTCAGATTGTCCTTTCCTTTCTCCGGCATCCCTAGCCCAATCAGAAGAAATCAAAGTGACACGTCCCCTCCACATTCTCCCTCCTCATCTCAATTCTTTCACCCGCAGTCCCAAAAACTCTGTCCCACAGCAGCGTCTGCTTTCCGTAGTTCTGGCTCTTCTTCCACCCCTTTCGATGATGCAGATCATGGTCCTCAGTGGCCAATTCAGCATCGAAGAGCCTGAGGAACCAATTGTTGGTAGATGCTGGAACCATGAAGACTCGAAGACCGGAGTGACCAAAGAGCTCGGTGAAGAATAGGTAATGGTGGCATACCCACCAGTCGTAGAAACCCATTGGGAATCCCATCAACTTGAGGGTGCCGTAGGTCAGGAGAGGAATGACTGCGATGTCGAAAATTTCCTGCTCGGTGTCTGCGTACAACGACAACAGCGGGTTAGGATGTTTCGTCAAGTGATGTGTTCGGTGGAACCTCCAAAGTGTGTCCGAGGTGTGCATTACACGATGATACCTATGGAGTGACGAATCAGTATGCAATGTCTACACACGGAAGGGTTTGAAACGTACCAATAAAAGTAAAAATCGAGTACGATCCCATAAACGCCAATTTCAACCGGCAACCACGCACTCATCGAAGAAGCCGGTGTCTGGGATGTGCGATACGCCACAAACACTGTAAACAGTGGCCTCACGACCGCCGTGATAGAAAGTGATCGAAACACCTTCGCAACACTGACATCAGGAACCTGATCACGCTCATGTTTGTCTCCATCCAAGAAACCCCATCGATGGCCCAACTTCCTCAAGATATGAATCTCGCGAATCGCATTGGCGTGAAAGGCGAGTGTGTAATAAGGGAAAGCGAGATAAGGGGACATATTATGGCCCGTGTAGTTGTAGTATAGCTGGTGGAGGAGGATTGGCCAAAGAGCGTGGGTCAGGATCCAGATGTGGCAGGACCATTGGGAAAGTTGTGGCATCTTGTCATTCTTCTCGTGCGCTGGGACGACTTCGTCGAGGTTTGTGGGATGAACGTTGAGGTATTCGTACATCCAGTGATGGCGGGTCCATGTACTGCGATCGGCGGACCGCCAGGTCGATTTCATTGAGTCTTTGGGGTTGCGTTCGACAGCCATTGTGGGCGAGCCTGTAGTGGAGAGATTGGGTGGCGAGAATGTGGGATGGAGTTGAGATGTATATATGACGGGAGAGTCTCGGTATGTTTCTTGGAGTTTGCATGTGATCGCAGTCCTCGCCCGATGTAGAAAGATTCGAAAACAAATGGTTCTCCCTAAACGAACGGTCCTCTCTCGTTGGTTGGAAAAGTCTTGGCTGTTGCCACAGGGCTGGAGTGTGAAGAGCAGGGTCTGCGCCGGAAGAAGATCGCTACCATATATGGTAAGGTGAAGGAATCGCTTGGGTGGGCCGAGGCCTTTCCCCAGGCACATCCACACGTCACTGGGCAATGAATGCCGGTTGTCCTTCACCCGCCACTCACAGATCCCGGCGCTTCTTATTCTACGGTGAAAACCGTACGCTGTAGGGCTCCGGGACGCGCAACGCCGAGCCCGACAACTCTATACTAAATTAGTATAGGTATTAGTCTTTCCTCCGTTCTATCTCCCGAATTTATTATAAACCTTTAATATTATCGTTTCTCGTAGAGTCGTCGATTAGCGAGTAGTTTACTACTTCCTTATCTACTCCTTTAATAATTAATAGGTCCTTATCGCGCTCCGCCGCCCTTACGCGCTCCGCCGCCCTTACGCGCTCCGCCGTCGCGTTCCTTACTCGCTCTCGTCGTCGTATCGAACGCGCTTTACCGAGCCCTTAACGATTATTAGTAC